>QBDW01000219.1:0-122531 GCA_003261595.1 Maconellicoccus hirsutus
GAATACAAAAACGGCAAAATCGGCGAAAATTCCACCTTTAAATTCAAATATTTCAGAAAATATTCTACCTAGGTGTATAACGTAAGAGAACGAAATACGGCATTTTTCTTCCTCTTTCCAACGATCTATGAGATATTGTTGTGGAGTCAATACTTCGAGAGTTATTGCGGAAAAACAAAATTCCTCCATATACCGCTATGTTAAATTTTCCGGCAAAATTTGCGGATCTCACCGTCTAGACGGCGACACAGTCAACTTGCACGTTCCCTATAATCAAAAACCCAAGCTGGTTTACATATTACGTCTTACGTACAAATGATCATGATCATATATTAAAGAAAGTAGAACTAAATACAAAGTAAAAACTCATAAAAATTGAGTTTTTCAAAAATTCTTCAACTTCAAAAATGACACTATGCATTTGTAACCTGAACACAAAGAAATTTTTTCTCATTTTCATGTTATGCACGTTTGAATTTTTTCCAATTGTTTGCAGTTTGGATGAAAAGCAAAAAATGTTTCAATATTCAATTTACAATTTCACAATCGCCAGCGATAAGGGAAGTATGCAACTATTTATTCACTTAGCTGGATGACTCGTTGAGTGATGACGCAACGTGGAACAGCTTAATCGACAAATAGCGATTGATTACCTGTGTTAACCGTATAGACGCGTTGCTAAAAACTTTCACACAGAAAGTCAACCGAAATTCTCTTCCGCTGTCTCTTCCCATGTTTTCGTTTTCATCTTGGAAAATTGAATGAAATTTGATTTTGAAGTTACTTCGCGTATTTATTTTCGAAAACATCGCAGATTTTATAAAATTTTCGTTCTAGTGAAATTACGTGTCCTAAAAATGACAGTAATTTTAATACGTTTTATTTCATTGTAATATTTTCATCTATCGTAGCCGTACTCAACATATTTTGCAGGTGACTGATATTCCATCTGTTACCGATCACCCAAGTAAACTATTCAACTATGGATTTAGAATTGAAAAAAGCTTTTGCTGATCTTCAAAGGAAGATGATCAACACTAAACAAAAACTACAATTGAAAGATATGCAAATAAGTCAAATGACTAGAGTGAAACAAGAAAATGAAAATACCATAAAAGAATTGGAGAAGTTAACGGAAGGCACCACAGTGTATGAATCCGTCGGCAGATCGTTCATTTTAACGGATGTTAATCAAAGTAAAATCAATTTGAACTCAGACAACAAAAATATTGATGAAAAAATTACTACTTTACAAAGTGATAAAGTCATTCTTAATCGAAATCTAACTCAGAGTCAAGAAAATTTACGAGAATTGGTTCAACAAAAGAAAGCTGCCAGTTGATTAAAAACTCGGTTATGTAATATTTGCAGAATATGTGTATAATATTCTATTTAATATTTTGCTTTAAACCTAACTTTAATAATTGTTAACTTCATTGATTTTATATTGCAATTTTCTTATCTTGAATAAATGCATCATTACTCCATAGTTTTTATTCACTTTCTGATTCATCAAACTATATCTATTTTTTCGATCATCTTATCTCATGAGAAATTGTTTTGATACCTGAGGAAAAAGTTTGAAATTCGGAACATAAATCAAAGTATTCGTTAAATTATATATATTACAGGTTTATAATTTATTTTGTAAATTAATTATAAAAATGTAACTTTTAATACCGAATTAGAATAAATAAAGTCGTCAATTCATTATAACCATAATGCGACCAAATACAAATAACACGATTCAATGCTATCTAATACATATTACATTTTACTCGAAATGAACTCCAATCAATATCTCTTTAATACTAATCTCACATCGTTTGGTACACATTTACACGATTTTTTTAAACATGATATTAATCTTTCAGTACAATTTTAAAAAATAATGAAAAACAATTTTGTGAGATCAAGATTTAAATGAACATAATCGCACCAGCTAAAGTTTAAATCGAAAAGCAAATCGCTGGATAAATGTAAATTTAATACAATAAGCTCAATTTAAACCATTTTTGAAGATATGGGTAACATGGCTGCTATTTAAAGTAAAACATTTGATAATGCATTTTGCGAAATAAAGCATTTTTGAACATTAATTAGTAAACTTTACACATTATTGGAACTTTATTAACGTCGTTTCACTATTAACGAACAATCACAGCCTACTTTGTGGGAATGACTGATATTTGTTTCAAGTTTTTTCTATCTGACCGGTGTACCAGACACCCATGAAAACAACACTAACGCGAATAACATTGACGTTGTAGTTCCTTTTTTTTCAAAAATTTTCGTTTTATCACATATGTAATCATTTATAATTTACATTTATGAAAAATTAAGTAATGCGATCATAGATAACAAATAGGTATGAACATATGGATTCGAACTTTTCCGTATATCCAATAAAATTCACCTTCGTGAAATTAAAAAAAAAAAAAAGAAAAAAACTTTAAAAATTAACCTCTATCGTCTACCTAATAGTGAAATACTTGTAGAAATCATTAAAATTACTAAAAATATTCATTCTCACTAAAATCCGTCTGTACAGAGCAATAATTCATAATATAAAATTAATGTATAAACAGTAAAAGGTTTTGTTTACAAAAAGAGGAAAAATTCAAGCACAAAATACTATCAAATCGTTATAAGATATTACATTTGCTTGGAGTATCATTGTTAATAACAATAAAACAGCGACTAAACTTTAAAAAGACAACAAATAAAATAAGCTACCTACGATAAAATTTAAGAAAAAAAAACAAACAAACTAATAATATTTGTCATAAATAAAACACTAAATGCAACAAATCCCCACAATTGAATATCTTAAATTTTAAATCATAAAAAGGAAACCCATCGTTCCTATCGCATTGTTTTGCAATCATCTAAAATAAGAAATCCCGTGTTCACAATAAAACAGTTTTTTCAGAGGTAAAAAACCACGGAAAAAATGGGTTACCTGTATTATGGCATTTCATCGAGCATTCAATTTTATTCCTATTCTGAATCAACATTCAATCAAGATCTGCCCATTTTATAAAATCTAAAATCGTTTGTACGGGCATATTACTTGATAATGCTTTCACTCGTAAATTCCTATCTTCAGTTAATAACACTACTTCGCGGTATATTTTTTTCTGTTGGTCTGTAAGTAAACAGGTGTTAATACGAAAAATCACAATTAATAAATAGGTTCATTTTGTATAATTTACCAGCATTAGTATCAACCGCGGCATTATTTTTACACAAGTTCATACAAGTGGTTAATATTTTATCGTCATTTTTTTCGACCTAGAAAATCAATTAGAAATTAAAAACAATTTCATCGTAAAGGCAACAAATCGTCATACTAAATGCTAATATACATACTTTGCTATAATCCTCTTCGCTTGTAAATCTAGTAGAGGTAAGAACAGAGCCACGTGTTGTAACGCATTTAATATTAGTACAGGAAGATCGATTTTGTAAAAACTTCAATGCATGCCTCGCTTTATCAGAAACGATTTCATCTTTCCTAGCACCTCTAGCAATACCTTCGAGTTCACTTAAAACTAAACAAAAAAAACGAATTCACCTTAGTTACGGACAGAGTGCACGAATGAATTAGTGAAAATACTACCTATTACAGGAACCATTAATGAATACAGAGGTCTTTGAGTAACAGAAACAGCTTTAACGATTTTTTCCAACTCTGGCAAACAATCTATAAAGCAATTAGTATCTGGTACTAAGTAATGAGGTTTGATTTCCATTTCAACACTGAATGCTGCCAATTCTTTGTTGATAGTTTCCTTCAGATGAACGAGACGAATATTATTAAGCATAAGAAAACAGAACAAACCAGTTGAAATTTCAAAAATAGTACTTTTTTATCCCTAATGTATTTTTCTCTTTTTTGATGAATACGTTCCAATTCCTTTTTACGATATAATAAACTTTTCTCGTCATCTTCGATTACACTATCTTTGTAATTTCTTTCTTGATCGTCATCGTCGTTTTTGTACTCGTTTTCCGCTTCGCTCCAATGATCTTCGATATTTTCGTTATCACTCTGTGAAAATCGTCGTTTGTTAGTGTTCTGTAGTTTGTTAAGACGGAGTATAAATAGGATTTCCAATGAACCTGATTTTTCGGCGTAATCACTTCTTCGACAATGGATATATATTCATTTAATCCGGTTTCTGTCTTATGCAATTTTAATACCGGTGGATCGATACCACAAAGAAATACCGTGCCGAAAAACAATATCCGGTGAATTCTTAAACAAACTTGAGCTAGCTCCTAAACAAAACGAAGATAAATTAGAAACTTCTTCGTTGAAATAATTATGTTAAATATCAATTTACCATTTCTATGTGTTTGTAAGTAAAACAAACAGGTTGAGTATTGCACATCAGAGGAGTAAACCCGCTAAGTGTAACATCTTCTTCTAAAATTATTTTCACCATGTCGGCATAACCTATTAAAAAAACATAATTACTAAAGACGGGCAAATCTTTGAATCAAGTTAAGAATTCTATACGAACATTGTTCATCGTTAGACATCACTAAAATTGGTTCTTTAAATCCGACTTTAATTAAAATATTTTGGTAATCTAATTCTTCTAACAGATTGATAAAAGTCGCTAATCCGCTCCAACAATCTCCGCATCCGCTGTAATAACATTAACGCATTTAGAAAAATCTCCTACTTCCTTTCTAATTTTATTTAATTACCTAATTCTGTAATCCTGGCAAGATGGCGGAGGATTCCATACATCACCATGGCAAAATAACCAATCGCACCATAACTAAAAGAAGTGATAATTATTTTAATATTTTCACACGGGTACATCTCGTTAAACAACATTACTTTTATTGCAGGTAATAAAATCAATGCATCGGAATGAACGATAAGTGGATACTTCCAAGTCAACGCATCTGCATGTTCCTTCATCTGTTGTAATTGCTCCCTCAATAATTGTATACATCGGTTCACGATGATATTGAACATTTGGAAGCTTATAACAAGAGCAGATTCTTGCACTGCCGAATGGTAACCTGATTCTAATTGAGGATCTGGCGAAAAAAAAAAAATTTAAAACGTTCAATGTTGCGAGAAACGGAATCTTGTAAATTTACCTTTCAATTGACCGTTATCAATTGCGAACATATTTAAAGCGAGTAATTGTAATAAACGAGGAGTTGTGACTGGAAGTGGCGAATGACTTAATAATACTTTAAATTCCGTCAACATTTCAACCGCAGCCTCTTGCAAAGTTTCCATACTACATGAAATACGTCACGATTAAAATTTAAAATAGGTTTTCGAATCTCGCAGAATTTATTCCAGACACTTACCCAACTTTGCAAAATAGTTTTCCGTGCACGTGCAAAAAACTAACTAAAAATCGTTTATTAACCTGAAATAAATCAAATAGTGAAATTGTATTTCTACTTTTGCGATGAAAATTTTCAAAATTGTTTTATATTTATTTCACCTCCGCAGCGGATATCTTAAATAATTCATCGCCGCTTTCTTCGTTACATTCTTGGGACGTGGAAGTGGTTCGTTGAATTCTTCTACCGTCGTCAGGTCTAATCCATATTTCTTTCCTCAGCATGCTACCGTTTATAACGCTTTCTTTCTCTTTGGCCTTTTCTTGTTTCTTTTTCTCTTTCGTTTCACGACGAATTTTTTCAACTTGTTCGTACTAAAAATGAGGGAAAAATTTAATATTCATATTTCATTTTAAAAGTTATCTTCTAGTTGAGTGGAAACTTACTTTTTTACGATTCTCATCAAATAATGCAAGCAAACTATCTCTAGCGGTGAAAAACGGATTTGACGCCATTAAACTTCTCATGTAGTAGTAAACAGCATCGAATTTTTTTCTCTATAAAATACAGAATAAAATAAAATACATAAAAAACATGTCAACGACGTCTCACGCGATTTCAATGAACTTTTCATACCCCGCAAACAGCAACGAGGGCTAATTGATGATAAGGTTTACCATTTCTCGGATTCAACTGATTGGCTTTAATATACCATCTACAAAAGGATACAATTAATTATGAAAAATCTCGAAATCACGAAGAAAAACGTAAATTATTACGTACTGTCGAGCACTACTAAAGCTAGAAGATTCCTCGCTGGTTTCTTTGTACCTCGACAAATCGCCAAGAAATAGGAAAATTTTCTGAGCTGATATCAAGGCTAAACCAACAAATCCTAATCCTTTGGTAGAAGAACATTCGACGTTGAGGAAATCGTCGATTTTAATTTTATGGACACTTTCCAACAGCGCTAATAAACTATGAAAATAATCCATTCCCTGAAATAGCGATACATTTTTTGAATTATTTTTCTTCTCCAAGTTAAAACTATACCTACGCAATAGGTAGCGTACCTGATTGATAACAGAGTGAAGTAAATTTTTATACTCCGAAGAATTTACAGGATCATCTACGATACGTTTTCGCAATAACTCGATGACATTATGGAATAAAATTTTCCACATATGTTGCTCGACGTTTTCGGTTTCGCAGAATTTCAAATCTGTAGCTAACAACGTATGCAACGCTTTCTGCAAGAAATCTCTACAAAAAAGTCATCTCGTTAGTTCATCGTATTACTGCCACAGTACTCGTCAAAACCAACCTCAACGCGTTGATTTTCTCCCAATTGAGAATAATAGCAGGAGACATAAGCAAAGTTTGTAATTCCGCATCCGCCAGGCTGATATCCAATAATAGATGAGCGTTGTTATGAGAGCGAAAACTTTGCGAATACGCGTCGTACCATGCAGGTCTAGACATGGCTAGTGGATCGGCTATATACGGAGGGCTGATAACGTTCGGTGGCACGTTCGAATCACAATATGGTGGCGGAATGTACATTTGGTTGGCGTGTTCGCTCATCACTGCGGGTGTATAATGAGCCGGCAATGGTTGCGGTGTAGATTGAACGGCAGCTCTGCTCGATTGATTTGAAACAATTATGGGTTGCTTTGGATTCGTAGGGTTGTACAGTTGTTTCACGGCTTTATTGGGAAATGCTGAATAAGGCGGAGGAACGGTGTATTTCGGTGGAGACGATTTCACCTCGGAACATGCTGCTCCAACGGTGTGACTTTGAGGTATTTTTATTATACCGGCGACATTATCGCTGTTGGCATTTGCTGCGAACATAACAAATAATTTGAATTGAAATCATGAAATATAAACGTAGGTGCGAATAAATCGAAGTGATTTTTATAACTTTTGGTGAATATCTAATTATAATAAATTCGTTAAATCACGCTTGAAAAAAAGCAAACGCAAGAAAAATAAAATACTTCCGGATTTCATTTATCTGTTTCCATCTCAGTAATGCTAAAAACGTCCTTAAAAAGGTTGAAATTCGTATTTTAAAACAAATCCGCATTATAACCTTTGAAATGAAATTCATCTCTCAAGGTCACTTGAAAAACTTCGAATCAAATTTTCTAATCATAAGAAACGTAAATCGAAAATTTGTGAATTTACATTTCTAACGAGTTTTGATTTGGATAATTGCCATGATTATTTAAAATTAAACTAATTTATTATTGCCAGACGTTTATTTCGATGAGAACAACCTTTATAATTAAACAAAAAGAAGGAAGATATGAATTTAACGTGTTTTATAAGTTGTAGATAGTTGGTTATTTCTTTCTAAACAATATATCTATGTTTAGTAGCGCAAGGTGATATTTTCATTTCATTTTTCAACTTGTATACTTTTTAAATATTTCCAGCTAAACAGTATTTGTAGTCATTGTTTATAAAAAATAAAATGGGACCCTTAGAAATATACTACTATGAATCGGTAGTACTGACGTGATTCTTTTTGCCCTAAATCAACAACTGGCGTGACCTCGCAAAAAAATGAAAAACATCGAACAAAATGCATTATTGAAAAACGCTGACTTCAGTGCATTCAAATAGTACGCATTGGTGGTAGCAACACAGAAAATCCATTCCGGTTGATAACAGAATTTCTTAAGGTCTGTTGATCTTTGAGAACCAGAGATAACTACTTTTAGGAGGCAAAATTACGATAATCTATGCGAAAAAAATTAAAAATTACTATCAATACTACTGGAATAATTTTTTTTGATGTTTTAAAACCATGCAATCACAATACTACAATACACTACTCGACGGATTGACATTTAAAATATGATAAAACCATAATACAAAAAAAAACACAAACTAGAAATTAAAATGATCAAATTGGCAACATGCCAAAAAACTAGTTAAAATTATTAAGCTACCTTTGCGCAAAATTGAAAAACAAAGGTATGTATTATTAAAAATGATTATAATTTTTTTTTCAACGCTCAACATCCCTATATAACAGCTAAAAAGTTAAAACATAAATCAGAACTTACTCTGTTCTCTAACAATAGCGGGTAATTCGTTTATTTTATTATTTATTTTGATTTTATTGCTAATTTTTTCGTGGTCGTTAGAATTATTTCGGAAGCTATCGAATTTACTATCAGAACGATAATTCCTTCCCATTATTCCCAATCGAGTTCTGGTGGGACTTGGATTTTTATTTCTTCTCCAGGATAAATAACCATCATTGGCATCAGCGCGATTGTCTTCGTTCATCGATCGACTATTTTGTCTGTGATCATCCTCAACTTTTTTACGATTCTGATTTTCATTTTCGCTCGGATTTCGGCTTCTCGAAGTTGGTTTACGTTCAAAACTGAAACTTTAGAAAAAAAGGAAAAAAATGAAAAAAATAGGAAATATTGGATGCGACATGGTTTTCCTTAATGATAACAACTGAACGGTATATGAAGCTTTCGTTGGCTAAAGCAATCAGAAAATCGCTTTTCAACTTACCCTCTACGTTTCCGAAACTCACGTCTGCAGTAAAATAAAATTAAATATTTTAATCGTACTACAATCCTATTTTCTTAAATTTCAGCCCATATTCGAACAAAGGTTGAAAAAAGCAATATAAACGTAACAAAGTTCAAAATACCTTCTTCTTTTCTTCCTGTCTTTTTTCTTATCGGATGAATTATCATCGTTCCTATGAAAATCATCGGCTTCGCAAAGATTTTTCTCAACGTATAATTGCTCTCGTTCTACTTCTTCAGCCCAATTCTAATGTAAACAATAATAAAATTAAACCATTATAATGTAAAAACAAACCAAAAAAAGTTCAAGATGAAATCTTACAAAATCTTCGTCGTTATTATCAATGACATCTTTACTATCATCTCTTTGACTCTCTTCGGTAGATTCATTTTCCGCGGCATTTTTTTGACTGGGTTCATTTTTGAATGCAGAACTTTCTCGAGCGGAATCATTAACAGTCCAAGATTTTTCTGTTATAGTTTGCTCAGAGTTGCTGGCATTTAAGGGTTTAGGTTTTTCTTCAGAACTACCAGAATGATCGGTACCGGGTCTTTCATCGAAAGGTTTGGGTTTTTGGAAAAATCGTGCATTTCGGGGATTTTCTTTGTTATTAATTTTAAAATGAGCATTTCTATTATTCTTTGGTGGCAGTGTTTGCGAATACCGACTATCACGATTCGAATTACCGACGAATTGTTGTTGTTGCCGACTTTTGAGGTATTTATCCAAATCATCTTGTTTAATGCCTTTGCTTTCCAAGTATTGACGTTGTAATCTGGGAGCCCATGAGATGAACGCATCCGGTAACGAGATGGAATTCGAGCTGTTACGACGTGACAAACTACGACCCATTCGGTTTTTATCATTGGTATTACCGCGATCATTTCTGTACTTGTCGTTAAACGGTTCGTTACCGTAACGATGATAATTATTAGAACTTTTCAAATCAGAGTTATAGTACGTGTTTCTGTCTTCGTAAGATGCGTTATTCTTGTAGCCACTTTTGGTAGACTGGTTCTGAGAATCATATGTGTCCCTGTTGGGATCATTTTTCTTTACATCTGAATTCTCTTTAGAATATTCTTTCCAATTGGACTGATTATCATTTTTGTATCCTCGTGTAAATTGTTTGCTTTCCACGTAAACTCGACTTTGATGATGGTTATTATCGTAATGCGCGGAATGTGCGGAAAAATCATTCTCTCGGGTCATTAATCCGTCTCGCGAAGCATAAGAGAGTTTTTGATTATCAGGTGGTGCATGCGAAGTTGAATTAAAATGCTGGCTTTCGTTTACGGTAGAACCATCAACGCGGGAACGTTGTTTGGGAACGTAGATACTAGCGTCCGGTTTTTTGGCTTTTCTTCGATCTTTATCAGATCTGTTTTCGTTGTGTGATTCATATCGGCTATACGAGCTGCTCTCATGAGGTACTTTGTCGGCGTCGTAATCATCTTTTGAATCGCGGTTATCTGGTCTATTTGAAAAGTCAAATTTACAAAATCTATTCGAGTCCGTAGGATCGGTCCGCTTCAAAGGTCCACTACCAGGACGATAAATTTCTCTTTCTCGTTGAGGTCTATTTCGTCTATCAAATTTTCCGTCCATTCCATATACCTGTAATACAAATCATAAAACACTAAAAGTAACGGCGAATTGAACAAAAAAATTCTACTGCTTTAATTCACCAAACAAACAATGTGGTGAGTGAAAGAACAATGAAAACTTTTCGATGAGAGTATGAAACGCGGTTATTGTAATTTATTAGGACAGCTATTGAAAAAACTTACTTTTTCCAGCACCAAAAATTGTATCACTACATAACTTGAAATGATAACTTGCGAATTATGGTCATTTAAAACCAAAATCCAATCGCAAAGCTACAGGAGACTAATTCGTGCAAAAAAATTAGACGATGATAACTTCGAAATACGATGATAATAAACGGACTAACTAGTATGCAATCACAATACTCAATTTAAAAATTGTGAAAATTCCTTTGAATATCAAGTATTACAAATTTAAATCGCATTTCATCTGTCGTCTTCAGTACCTGAATGAAGACATAAGACATAAATAATGGCTTTTAGAATCAACATTACTACTAGTGAGGTATTGATTCTAGAAAATCGTTTGGGAGGATTTTCTTTTCATCGTACCTACTTCATGGAGGGTTTCCGGTAGTTAACCATTTTTCCACTAGTAGCGCTTTAATATGCTCGACGACCGATGGGCTGATTTTTTTAGTTTTTAAATTATTGAAATGCGTAAATATATTGAAGTTGACACGATTTCATATTCATACATTTTTAAATTTGATCGTAAGATATTCATTGTGAATTTAAATTTGAATATCACTTCAATACTGTTTACGTTTCTATTTTTCTATAATTTATCGCTATTTCTTTTTTTCCTTTATTGTTTTGAAAAATTTTACGGTATCCAAGATCTCTGATCTCGATCTCCATAGCAACAATGCTGAAACATAAAATTCATTACCGAATAAATCGAAAAAATATCATCAAGATTCTTTATTGGTTTAACTTTAGTTAGCATAAAGTTATTTTCTTTTCTCCGAATTCTTCCGCAAAAATGCCTCGTAGCCCGGTAAATCTGCATGCGGGTGCATCCACTTATCCACAAGAAGTTAGAAAATGGAAAAAAATGGGTACGATACATTAAAATAATATTAACCATTATTCTAGGAAAAGAAATATTTTACGATAATGATATTTTTTAGGCTCTGAAATCACATGCAACTTGGAATTACAAATGGCGTTATATTTTAATGTAATATTTTTTCCATTTTGGCTGTTCACAATCATTTTTATGTTAATACAAAAAGTAGGTTTTTCGTATGTTTTGCGCCAGTCGAAATGCTATAGAACTATTATTCCATACTAACTTTAATTTGTATTTTAGTACGATTCGTTGCATAATTTGTATCAAGTTATCACCACCATAGTATTAATTATTTTAATTCCGATGGAAGGATTCCGATTATATTTGGGATACGTAGGAAATTTACTTGAAAAAGTAATAAATCGGTTTCACTCAAGTAAGTCTAAATTTGAAGAAAATTATATGTGTTTTTTCTTGAACGATATAGATACCAGAGCTTGCGGGATTTTGGATGCTTTCCTTGATACTTCAATGTCCTCTGCAATTATTTCTTCTAGTTAACAATGGAACGTCATCGCAACCAGCAGAAAAATCAGTTCAATTTGTAATGTGTGTCATGCTATTAGTAGAACTTGTATTTGGATTCATCGCCTTGAGAAAAATTTCTCAACATCGAGCGAATAATTTTCATTTGACTCAAATTCGTTTAAGTACAAATCTAACTAATAGCACAATCGCCGCAAATGAATTATCAATAAAATCTGACTGAAATAACATGATAACATCAATTTAATTTGTAATGCAACAATAAATTCAATTTATAAGTATTTACAAATAACTACCGGTATTGCATACATGTTCAGTATTTGTGAATGACTAAATAGATAGGTTCAGTAATGCTTCAAAGCAAAAAACCGATACGAACTTCAAATACAACAAACTTTGATTTACCTCCACTAAATTCGGCCATAAAAAATTTTTAATCTGGGGAAGAGAAGAATTTTTCGAGAAATTTAGTCGGTTTTGGAGGAACGGTATCGCGGAAATGTTCACCCATGATGTGGCAAGGTTGAGCCCATAGTGATCCAATTTCTTTCAAATCGTTTCTACTCTGAAAATGAAACGGAACATTTGAACAACTAAAATTAAAATTTTTCGAATTACGGTAAATTAGAAAATGAATTACGCGAAAAATCAACATATCTATGATGCGGAGATCGGTGACATTTTTGTTTTTATAGAATTCTTGCCTTAACTTTAGGCGCATTTCGTCGGCTGTCACTGGTAGATGGAACATAATATATTGCTCTGAAATGAAACATGATTGTACAACGCAGAAGGGTATACATAATCGTACATATGAAAATTCAAAAGTAGCATTTTAAAGTCATAACACGCGTGTAAAAGTGAAGCTGTAAATCTTGAAAGTGGAAAATATACTTACTGATCCAAGGTATAAATCTATACCACATTCTATACAACCTCAAAGCTTTTAACTTGGCTTCATGTTTATTTGCAGAAAACAATGGACGAGTCATGCTTATAGCTTTACTAGATGACATTTTAGAAGGATCGTAAATTTAAACCAATTGTATGAAATTTATAATTTAAATGGTAAATTCAACGTACTCAAAAGCAATTTTATCAATTTAAAATTTTTGACGACTTCGAGATATCGCTGACTTTGAAGAATAACAATGGAGGGGTTTATTCATGGCTCATGAAGTAACACTTCTTATAATTGTATTTTCCCCCCATTCAGAAAGTCTAAAAAATTATTATGTTATCAATCTAATCCTAAATTAAATTATTTAAATTTTGGAATCTACCGAGGAAAAAATTTGAAAATTAGTTTGGAGTTCATGTAGTTCAACCAAGTTTTTTTACTTATGACATAATTCGTAAAAACGATTTGCATCTATGTCCATAAAATTTCGTCACTAAACTTTCAAACTCTGACTAGCGGCTACAATTTGTCATGATGTCTTTGCTCACTAAAACTTCAGCTGTAATTGCGGTGCTCAAAGGTATGAATTCATCGCCCTAATAATATTTCTTTCTTTCTCCATCGTTTGCTCTCCCCACATACTTTGCTTGTAACTTACAACTTGAAATTTTTTCAGAAATACCAATCATACAATCGGCTTTACAGAAACGAGGGATAAAATACCTAAGACCTCCAAAAAATTATGATCGTAAGTATAAACAATGTAATTGGTTATATGTATTCGTTTTCGAAATTTAAAGTTCAATAACTTTTTCACAGATATTGAAATGCCGGAGCATCCTCGACTGAAGACTGTACCTAAGGTACCCACCTATCCTTTAAATCAAAGACCGCCTAAAATGATGAAACAACTACATTTAATTCGAGGTCCTGAACTAGTTCATAATAAATTAGTTCATAAACAATACGGAGTAGCTGTAAGTCAATTTATAAATGAGTTTGATTTTAGACTTGAGCACATATTTTCATTTATATTATAATTAGGCTGTTCGTGGTGGTAGAATGAAACACCGTCACTTCGAAGTTATAAGATTAGCTTTGCTGAAGAAGCTGGATTTTAAAAGAATGTTTGCTGTGTGGAGAGTAGAACCACCTTGGCAGGCGTGCACCAAAAGAGTAAGTTTATTCATTGTTAGTTACTCCGTGTTGAAATTCGCAATTCCAGTGAGCAAATAATTATTATGTACCGATATCAATTTTTCAGCCGGTTGGTATAACTGCTGGAGGAGGAAAAGGCAATATTCATCACTATGTCACGCCAGTGAAAGCTCATAGAATTATTTTTGAAGTTGGTGGAAAATGCGATTATGAAGAAGTAATGCGCTATGCTATAAATAATTTCGTGTATTTTACTCCGATTCTAATTGAAAATTGTTGTAATCAGGTGGAATATTTCTTGAAAGTGATTGCAAATAAAATGCCATTCGCGGCTAGAGCAGTTAGTCATGATATGTTAGAAAAGGAAGCTGAAGAGGAGAAATGGATACAGGAGCAAAATCTGAATCCGTATAACTACGAATATCTCATTAAGAATAATTTGCTCGGTTGCAGAAGATGGGTGAAAGAAATAGACTATAAATATTTTGGAAAATATCTATAATTCCGATAGTGAACTATCAATTTTGCCAGATGTTTGTTAATTGATTCTAATGTAAATAAAAAAATAATTATTAAAATTCGTTCATGTTTTTAAGACTATTTACGATATTAAAAAAGCGTAGAATTTTAATAAATCATCGTAAAGAATTTCAACGAATCTATTGTCGATTTAATAAGTAATTCAGACATGAAAACTAAACCATTCAATTTATATATTTTTAAAAGATATTACATAATCACTTAAATTACAACAATTGCGATAACAGTATGACTAGATAATCTTATTTGGTTCCTATATTAAAATAAGCTTGTGTATAAATGATGACAAAAATCTACAAAAAAGTGTTTTTGTATATTGTTCTGTCGATTTCAGTCATCGCGCGATTGTAAATTGTACTTTAAAATTCCTTCATTAAGCGTAAACGCAATGTTAAACTTTACAATTCTTCTACCGTTAATAATATTCCTTATTTATCGCGTTACAAATTACAATAGGTTTTTTTTAACCAATATCACAAATTCTAAAGAAAAAAAATCTACACAGAAATTCTATAATAAAAGCAAAATCTATAAATTATCTACTTGAATGTATTGTATATGCACAATACACAATTGACATTGTTAAAATTTTCAGAATAGAACCTGAAAAAAAGTACTATGTTGATAGTAGTTTCTTTTTATTAAACTTTTTCAAATTTTTCAGAAAAATATTTTCGTATCGTATTTTTAGCTGATTTGTTATCTTCCAAAAAATCAACTTACGCCTTACGCCTTTTCCAAAAAAAAAAATTCGAGTAAATCATTTTCGTGAGTATTATCTTTCAGACTCATCAAACTTTTTGAAAATCGACTGTTGTAAATTTTCTCCACCTACGGTAACTGTCACTAGCGCGATTACAATATTTTTGGTAAACTTAAAAAATTTAAATACTGTCGTTACAAGTCAAATGAAAACTGTACATAGTTTAAAAAAATAATGTTTAGTTGAATTTGACTTCAAAACTCTACCACGCTAAGTTGAGTAGAAAAAAAAAAAGAAAAAAGAAAGAGAAAATCTTAAAAATATCAATGTAACACATAAATATACGTATGATATAGGTACTTAATCCATTGTAATTAACAGATAAAATAAAACAAGAATAGGAACATTCGGCACAAAATGCAAATAATAAAATCGTTTTATAAACGTAACGAAAGGTGAAAGTTGCGATGGAAGATGAGAATACTTAGGGCAAAAATATAATGAACATTATTCCCAGGAATAACAAAAATCATGGAAACAGTTAGCGAGTTAATAACTAGTTAAAAATAATATGGCACACTGACACTGATATTTCAATTATTAAGAGCGAATACTTTAATAAAATAATACAGCGCAAATCGATCATTTAACTTCGACTTTTTTCTTTCAAATCGAGTGAAAACGAGATTTCTGACTTAAATTAAGACAGTATACATAAGATAGTTAAATTTGGAAGAAGAAAATGCGAATTTTAAATAGTGTACGTGATTATTTAAATGTTTACACGGTAACTTTGTCATATTGGTATATGAATAGCAACAGGCTATAAGACTTTTTCAATGTACAAAAGAAAAAAATATATAAAATAATTGAAAATCTGTATTAAAATGTGCACCGTACGAAGCAACGCCGGTACTACGCACGCAAGTATTAAAAAAAGAAATAAATAAATAACTATCTGTAAAATGAAAAAAGATATGTGGATACATTCACAACCAACTTGCCACAACATCTAGTTCCACCGAAACTGAACTCAATAACACGACGACGTAATTAAGCAGTGGACTCTTTCAGATTATCGAAATATTCCATTATTTGACGATAATCCATACCTAAATTCAAGTCTTCAATACCCAGACAACCGTCATCTTCCTCATCTTCCTTATCTAACGAGAACATAGGATTTCCGACAATATTGGCTTTTTTTATTTCCGATAAATTTTCTGAAGAATTGACAAACGTTAGACGAGTCTCTTCATCGCCTTCTTGTTTGTCTGGTTCTTTCACAGCGGCATTCAAGTCTTCTTTATCAACGACGTATGAATTCAACGGGACATTTTGCGCTTCGGCTAATAATTTGTTTCGATGATGATGATGATGGTGATGGTGGTGATGATGATGATGATGCTTGTGGCGATGTGATAAATTACTGGGATTATTATCTGTCACATTTGCCACAGTGTTGGAAGGTGCGACAGGTTTCGATGTAATTTCAATATTACGATGAGGTGGAACGGGTGGCTTATAATCTTCCGATATATTTCTTCTATCTGGACGACAAGGAATTGATGGTAAATGGAAACATCTAAACATTGAAATAAACATTAAGTTATGAATTTCATTACAAAATTTATAAATATGTCAATAAAATTACCTTTGGTTGCCATTTATGATATTCTGCGATTCTTTAATCGGCTTTGATTTCTTATTATACGTAGTCGAGTCAATACGACGAGATTCGCATGAAACGCGATTTTGTGAAGGAGATTCCGAATTTAAATCAGCATCCGGATTGGGCTCCGGTGTGTACGTCGGGTTGGATGTAATACGAATCCAATTTTCGTTTTTACTTCGGCGTAATTTATCATTAACGGATATAGACGGCACCAACAGGCCTGATGCCCTTTCGAGAGTTGCTCTGCCCAGCCAAACCCAATCGTGGACGTTTGTAGTGGTCGGTTCGCGTAGCTGGGAAAAATGCGACTTCACGGAATTGCCGCTGTTTTGATTCAACGGTTTGTAACCGTTTGATAAAAACGGAGCGTCCGACGAATTGTGCTCGTCTTGGAAATCGGCGTTTTGAGGTTTGTATTTTGAGGCGTACACGATACATGATACTACGAATACTAAAATAGCGAAACTAAACGTTCCTAAAATTATATACATGCCCATTTCCATGGGAGCGATATGGGACGTAGAATGACGTCGAACGGAAGAAAATCCATTATTTTTATTGCTTTGGTGTTGTCTAGCTTGAACAGCTGGCTCTTTAATAACATCATTTGAGGGTGATATTCCGCTAATGATATCCTGCAAATCGGAAGACGGATCTAGATCATTGCTCTTCTTATCTTTGTTATTATTCATGTAAAAATTATTCACATTTCCTGCGCCTATGCCACCGCCGTCGTTTTGCACGAACATGGGCGATTTTTGGGAATAATCGTTATCGAAAAAATCAACGTCAATGTATGCGCTAGCGGTTACTAAGACAAAATCTTTCAGTCTTGCTTCCAAACGACAGGTATCCGGTAAAACCAAAGATACCCTCAATAAATTCCCTTTGCCTTCGCCGACGGCGATGACGCGGGGATGCAAAGATGTCAACATTGGTGCAAATGCCACCACTTCGGGATTCAACGAATCAACCGAAATCGAATAATCTGCGGCGTTAACGTCCGAAATTGAAGTAACGCTGCCGTCTGAAAATTCCACTTCGATATCCAGTAAACCTTCCTGTAAACAATTTCAATATTACAATTATTCCGTTCGCATGAAAGACAATTCGATTTAAACGATTCAAAAGTACCTGATACTGCGCGGATAATTTTCGCGTAATTGAAGTTTCCGCGATATAAATATTTTCGCCGGAACTATCCGGTACAATATTCAATTGCAATCCTGATACAACATTAACCAATAATTTGGTTATCGATACTTTGTCATTAACAACGCGTATTTCTTTAGCACCCAAGACTCGACCGGTGAGTGGAGAAACAACCTGCAAATTTATCATGTTTCGTTTATAGGACACTAGCCAGAACATTCGGAAAACTTGCAATTTTACCTGCACTTCGGTTCGACCAACATTACGACCAACGACAACACGTCCTTGTAAAGTGGCAACTTGAGGATCAGCGATCCTCAAGCCACGCATAACCAAATCTGTGATTTTTAGCCAAGTCTTTCGGTTTATTAGATAACTCACTCTGCCTGTTTCATGATCTACAGCTTTGAAACGACAATATACCTGAAATAAAACATGTTTCATTGCGTATTTTCTGTACTCAAAAAACATTCCATTTTCGACTACTAAATTATTCTCTTTTTATAAAACAAAATGGCAGACAATAAACCTACTTCAAAACATGACAAAAAAAGAAGAGGCGTAACTTTTCCCTTTGTTGCGAAACATCGCGTCTTAAATTTGTATTGACCTATCGACCGTCTCAATTCAGTTTCGATTCCTTTGTGTTTTTAAAGGTCGTGCCAGCATAATAATGCGTATCGTTTATATGAAATTAATGAAGGAAAATTACGTGTACATAGAATCACGTATATTACGAAAAAAAATCTCAAGACATTTTTTAGGATCAACGCTTTTCCAAAGGAAAATTTTAAATGTCAAGTACACGTCGCGTAACGTACTACTTACTTGGATACCCATTACGTAACATTAACAATGGGTAATCTTTTTTCCTAAATAAGAAACTGAAGTTCGAACGTCGCTATTACTATAGAAAGTCAATGCTAATGACTTACATCAATTGAAGCTTGTTGATACTTCAATTTACACGAAGAACCGCGTTTATCGTTATCCAGCAAGTACTCCGACGAGACGGAATTCATACTGCCACTGTATTTTTTATTTTGCCATTTTTGCTCTGAATCTTCGGACGATTTATCGTAAATGTTTTTCAACGACCTTTTAACTTTACCGAACCTAACCACATGCAAAAATCTAAAATTGGTGAAAATTTTCACAAAAAGAGTCCTAATCGGTTGTTAGTTGTTTGAGGCGAAATTCTCCATATTTCACGGCATGAATCACGTTTTCGAAGATATCGTCGATATTTCCTCAATAACGCGATTTCACCGCCGATCATGGAAATTTACGCATCTAAACGATGATTGAAAAACCATCAATAAAATAACCTTTGCGCGTTATCCGGTACAATCCAGTCGTATATCTGACTAAGTTTAACATCGGAAATAGCAATATCAAGTTCTGCTATTTCGGGCATCCAAACAAGAAAACTCGCGGTACCGGTAAACGTTTCGTATTTCACTAAAATAGTAGCATTTGACGATCCACGAATCTCCGATCCATCCACATACACCGAACTACAAGAAGAAGTAACCTGAAATAGAGAAAAAAAGGAAATCATTACGAAGTCGCGTCAAATATAATCCAAACAATATCGGAAACCATTTCCAAGACGGAAAACGTTCGTACGTTTTACAACCGCACGTACAACCATGGCAATACATCGTACGGCAAAGCATTCGCAAAAAATACCAATTAAAGAAAATTCCCGCCATGTTCCAATTTTCGAAACCATTTCATCGCACGCATCAAACCCGGAAACTGGCAATTTGGCAACACTGATTGAAAACGAAATATCACCGAAATGCGCAAGCTCGTTCCAATGATTTTAAATTCTAAGCTCGAGCACGTTTACAGGGTGTTTGCTTTCGGCGTCACGTGTCAAATTGTAATTTTTACCTGCGAACTACCTAAATCCTTTTTACCTATTTACAATTCGACGAAATATTGCGCATTAAAGGGGTTCACCTACATGTATTTCCAACGCGTTACACGTTTAATAAGTGCAATGGTTGTATTGGTATGCATAAAATGCCCCATATTCGCGATACGAAAAAAACTTTATTCTCGCCAATTTCCACAATGAAATACGAGTATATCGCACACCCTAAACGATTATACGATGTGGGCGGTTCTCCGATACTATTCGCGATAAAAATGTAGTAAAAATTTTAACGAATTTTTCAATGTTCTTTTTTTTCAACGCCGCGCCTAAATTTCCTTTTCTTTGCACAAATCGATAGAAAAATCGTCGACGTGATGATTCGTAACATGAAATTACGAGCTTTAATGAATACTCGAAACTCGAATTATTCTATTCGAACCATTCCAAATGCAATTGTAGTAAACCATAATCGCAATAATTACCATTGCGTGACGTAATCAAAAAAGCGAAGTAAGTGTTCGCTCTCCTCTTGAGCTTAATTTTCGAAATGAAATCACCGGTTCGAATATTTCAAATTTTATGGTTAAAATGTAGAAGAGATTTATGTTGACATACCCATTGAAAATACCGATTTCCATGGACGGACGTAATTGCACGTCTGATTTTTTTTCTTTCAATATACTGCTAATTTAAAATGAAAATTCTTTTATGCAAAAAAAAATGCTCTTCCTTTCGACAAAGTACCGACTACGCCCATGTATAGTTAACGACTCGGTGTTGCTTTTATATTCGCTGGAGTAATACTTTACCTTTAAAACACTGTCGTCTTCGGTGTGACAAGTAGACTGACGAGTGACATCGGCGATTTTACCAGACTGACTAACCACAAATATTTTCATCGGTTGAGAAACTTGTTTACCGGTCAATAACGCTGTATTAATCAATTCCCATGTCTATGAAAATAAATATGACCTTTTGTTTATATGTAAGTAACTAAGTAGTAAGTACATCGTGTCATAAGAAACAGGTAAGCAATCAAATTAAGTTGAAAAAAACACCACTAATACGAGAATCGAGTAAATATGTGTCAGAATTTCAAAACATCGTGTAATAAATATCCGAGAAAAAGCTACCGCTAAGAACCACTAAGACGTTTAACAAATTTAACATGATAAATTTATTAAAACGTTTGAAATACTATCGCCTTTTTTAAACGCCATAATGAAATTACTTTCTTAAGAAATTTAACTTCATTAGACACTTCGTTCACATAAATTAACTCATCGAACCGGTTATATTGGAGTAAAAAATTATACAAAAACGAGCCTACCATTATACCTTCATCGATAATGGGCCCAGGTTATAAAACCGAAAGTAGTTAAAATCTACCCTCATATACCCCGTTAAAAAATAAATTACAAAAAAACACAAAATCTTACTTTAGATACAGGTAACACAGCTTGAGTGATATCTTTGTGTATCTCAAATCTAGCCGTTATCTTATGTTTGACTTTTTCCGAACGTTTCTGAGACTTGGTAAATTTCTTAGGCGTATTTAGCGCAGATTCGGTACCGGAGTTCGAATATAACGATTTACTTTTCGATGTATTTGATAAATACAAAGACGTAGATGCAGTTTTATAATGTACAATCCAAACAATATGCGCTTCGTCGTTCCACGCTTCGCCGACTGATTCTTGTTCTACTTCCAAAAGCCACGAAAATACTTCCTCCAATCTGCGGAAAATTATTTTCATAAGAAAAAAATTACAATCCATCGTCGGATAAGCTACAACGAAAGGCAAAATTGATCGTGAAATTTATAAACGACATCTGCCAACATTTGCGAGTCTTTTTAGCTGCTCGTTTCTCGCCAAACATAATAAGAATTTTATTAAAGCAACCAACGCTCTGGAATATGACATTATGCGCGCTGCGAACTAACGTAATTCAATCACATTTTCGCCTTACAATACGTATACGAAAGCCCTTTTTTCATAAAAGCATCTTTTAAAGAAGTATAACATCGGTAACAAGGCGAAAAAGAAATTCAACGGGGTTCGCCGTCCCTCGTCCACGTTTCAACTTCGAACCATTCAAGAGAGAAAAAATCCATTTCCCGTTAAAAGAAATATATAAAACGAATCGAAAATACGACGTGTTGGTTCTTTTTTTCGCATTTTTAATTCTCTTCTTATCATTTCCGCCGTTGAAAGACTACGTGGTTTTTTGTTTTACGAGTGTATAAAAAAAAAAAACGCAACGAAACGTAAACCGCGTGCTTTGTATATCTACTCGTATATCCGTCTTTTACATCGTTTTATAATTGTCGATGCGGTTTTTATTTATTTGTTGAATTTTTCATTCGATTTTACTTAAGCGATATGGTTTAGGTGCTGAAGATATTGATGCTTGGTGAAGAAATATAAGATGATTTTTATATTTTTCTTAGATACGGTTCATTACATGGTCGCGTAAAAGTGTCGCCTTTTTATAAACTACCATATATACGATGTACACCGGTGATAAGAAACATACCAGGCATCAATGTTACATATGACATGCAACTGTCGAATATGTATGAAGTTTTTAATTTGTGGGTACCTTAAAACTCACTCATCGATTCATCATTGTACAAAACTACACATGTTGTGTAGCCTACGTGAATAAAAGGTACACTTTATGCGTAATATTTTATACATTTATTAGATAATTGCGTGCTACATGGTGTGAAGTCTGAAGTGAAAATACGTAATGGAGTGAGGGGAAGAGTTTCCAAAGGGAAGTTAATTATCGGTGAAATTCAAGTTTTCTTCATTCCTCACTCTCGTATTTTTGTCTCATCTTTGTCTGATAAAGCAATAGCTCTATTTGTAATGATCAGATTCTTCTGTATGTTTTAATGGATTTGCTAAAAGAAACGGATTATCTTCTTAGATGAAGTACGCTTTTATTTTGTTGCATAATTACGACGTTACAGCAAAGCATTCGCTTTGAGTGGTTTTTGATCAAATTAGGTAAATGGCTTTTATAACATTGCCAAACCCTTCTATGAGAATAAAATCTGATGGTGATTATTTCTTACTTTTGAACAGTACTCACTTGTAAGAATTTAGATACTTTCAACGTTACTCGTTAGCTTCAATCTTTTTTCGATAAAATTGTATTGAAATTTTCGCAAGTATTATATCAATATGAAAAATGGTCGATGATAGAATTTAATTCATAAACTGCTCGTATTTCTTATTTGTAGTAACTAGTAACTAACTTGAGTCTGGTGGCACCCGAAATTCGAGGTTCCTTTTTGGTATTGTCTGCGAAGCTCAATTGTAATTTAATATTGGCAACGTTGCGTGATAAGAGCAGGCTTTCGGGGGTTCAATTCCAGGAGAAAACCAAGAGTACCTGTATGATCATTTTCAATTTATTTGGTGTTGGTTGGTTCATTTCAAAAAGAAATCAATCAGAACTTGGTACCTTCCCAAGGTACCTCCTCAAAGAGAAGTTAGGTTAGGTTTGAATTTGCTATGAAAAAATCACTCAAACACAGGAACCTAACCTAACTTCCTCGGGTGGGGAAGTGTATTATGAAAAAGATGGGATCACAAGTACGGTGACCTAACCTAACTTCTCTTGGAGGAGGTACCAAGGTCTGGGTGATTTTCTACAGCTAAATCAAACATAACCTAACCTCTCCTTAAGGAGGTACCAAGGTCTAAGTGAATCAAATCTAACCAAACCTCTCTTTGAGGGGAACCAACCAACGTCGAATAAATTGAAAATCATCACACAGATACTCTTTGTTCTCTCCTGGAATTGAAGCGCCGAAAGCCTGCTCTTATCACACAACGTTGCCAATATTAAATTACAGTTGTAGTTGAGCTTCGCATGCAATAATGACTTCAGGTGTATTTCGAGTATCGTCAAACTTCGGTTAACGATTAGCAAGTTCTTTATTCAACGTATCCAACTGATAAAATTGATAAGAATTGGATTTTTCTGCAAATTCAAAACCATTAAGGAACGCCACTCTCCCAACATTTATACGTAATCAGAAACTATGTGATTTTTTTTCGAGAATCAAATTCATAACGATTAACTCTTCAAAACGAACAATGCTAATTTTACTAATTTCCACTATCGTAGCTCATGCAACGAAATTCATCTTTTAAAATTACATTTTATTAAACTTAAAAATTATTTTATCTTTGCACAATTCCATTTCAACGTATTGAATTTGTTTCGTTATTAGAAACATATCTTGTATAGAAAAAAAGAAAAAAGGAACTCCGAAGCAATGTTTCGAAAAAGAAAAAAAAATCATGTCGCTTATCTCCCGAGAAAAATATACAATTTCTTTCATTCGATTTTGTCCATTTTCCAAATGGAAATTCCAATTTTTATGGATTTTTTACAAATAAAATTACACTCGAGTGGAAAAAATTCAATAAGAAATATTTTTTTCCGAAAATGAAACGCTCGTGAAATTTTTTACAATGTTTTCCTAAAAGAAACGAAAATTTAACGTTAACGATGTCGTAAAGTATACTCATACCTTTAGATACGAGACATTAAAAGCGACGAAAAAATAATCGAAATTCTCGTCTCTCGTTTTGAAAAATAACCCCATAATCTGAAGGAATTTTCGAGCAATAAAATCACTGAAGTATACAAGCTGCACTTGGAAGTATCTAGTTTTCGGTTTTCTAATGTTTGCATGGCAACAGAAGCATTCGAAGGTTGAAAAAAACCCAAGGTATTTACAAGTCGCGGCGTAAATTCCGTTGAAATAGAAAATATTGAAAATACTTGGAAACAAAATCGATACATCGTTGCGACGAATTTGGCGCTTTCGTGGAACACATTAATATTTCCAGAATTCAAATACGAGTATAAAAGGCCTTTCTTATCTGCGAGTTCTTTTGCCGATTTCTCGTTCGAGAAACGTTGATTTCTTTTCAGCCTAAAAATCGATAGGTAATCACAAAAGAATGGTGAAACAAAAGAGACCTCATTAAAAATGTTTCATTTTCGTTCTTCAACAATAATTGCTCGTTATTTTCAATTTATTTCGTTTCTACGTTGACGCCTTCGATAAGAATGAAAATTTTTGGAACAATTCCCAAAATTATTTATGATTAATTTAATGCAATTTTAACTCGCTACTTTTTTCAGTAAATTACCGCGTTAGTATTTTAATTACTTTTTTTTCATTCTGGTATTTTTTAAATATTTGAAATAATTTAATTGATAATTTTCGTATGCGACAATCTATAATTAAGTTTCTAATTGCTTTTATTGAGATTTTTTTCCAAAATTTGTTCATTATTTTATATTCATTTATTGGTGATTTACGTCAAACTTGAGCATAACTTCATTTTAAGTACATTAATTATAAAAATTAAACAAATTTTATTTTCTGCATTAAAAAATCAAAATTTACCGGCGTAACGAATTCAACCCGATATTTATAACTTTTCGATATAAAAAAATCATTTTCGCGTAAAATATGATTATTTTCTTTAAAAATATAACTAATACGCGTATCGTACAAAAACATGAAAAGAGTATTTTTCAATTTAAATTTCACGTCCGGTTCGATTCGGTTTGACGCCGTTTAAAAACGCTTTTTGTATTTCTTTTGAAAATAACGCAGAACTTTTAAGGTATCCTTTCATGCGAATTTTTCAATTTTTTGCCTTTTTACGGACGCGTAATAATTTTTAAATTAAAAAGATATTTTTTTCTACTTTCGCAATTTGAATGCGGAAAATTACGACGCCGGCGTCGCAGGTTTTTTCCTCGTATTTTTTTATAACTCGAAAAAAAATATTTTTTCTTAGGCGCTCTTCGCGAAGAATTTATTTGAAAAATGACAAAACGGGTAGATAACTCTTTTCTCATTTCATAGCTTCTAGCGGTGTAAAAAATCCATCGCACGGTAGATTGGCTCGCTCATAAATTCGCCACTAATTTTACAGCCCTGCAGCAAAATAACATATTCGATGAATGTAAATTATCGCAACACCGAACCTCTTTTTTTTTTCCAAAAAGAAAGAGAACAATCTTCGAAAATTATTCGTTGGACATCTTTATCTGGAAAAAAAAATCTAGCAAGAAACGACGAAATATTTTCGAATAATTTGTAAACATCACACATTCGCGGTGGAAAAAATCAACTATATCTTTTCAACTGCGCATATTTGAATTTTAATTAACATATTTTATCCGCCGGTCACTACATCTTCAAGATACACGCGGTATAGCTTAGTGAAAAAAAAAAATCAAATAAAAGCTTTTTTGATGCTTCATAGTAGTTAACTTACCGGTCTTCGTTTCGGTTATTTTCTTCAACTACAGGATAATTAGCGGAATTATTATAAACGTTAAGTGGAATGTCCTTCATTTCAATAGTAACAGTGGCGGCGGTATTTTTTGAATTGGCGGTAAAACTTAAATTCCAGTACTCAGGTATTCGACAATGAGCGTCCACAATTTTCAAACCACTTTTCGCTCGAGCTCTGGAACAATATAAAATGATTTCATTGTTTAGTGGACTATAACTTTTGTGTTGAGTTGGTACGTTGGACGAAATTACATTGCCAAGAAATGCCGACAGTGTTTTGTTATATATACAACACACGTATATAGACAGTGGCTACTTCAATGAAATGAGAACAATAATTTTTTTTAAATAGGTCCGTTGAAATATTTACTATTGAGATGATTTCTTACAGGCAAATTACATCTTATTAAGACGTCAAAAATTATCAAGCGGTTTGATAAATTAAAACTCGATTTATTTAATGAAGCTGTAGAGTAGATTATAGCGTTCGCGAGGTAAGCATCGTAAGCACGCGATAATTTTCTTATCGTTCGAAGCTTCAAATTGGTACGAGTTTGAATTTCGAAATAAGATTTAAATTATAAATCGGGGATTTTTATCGGGTAAGTGGGCACATACGAGTTTATTCATGATAAGACGATATAAAAATATACGCTTACTTACTTAATAACAAATCCAACGACATCATCTTTCAATTGAGATCTAATATAAACAGGTACGAAAATCTTCGACTGCGGGTACACAGCGGCCACCGGGACCAATGTAAACAACATGTTATCAGTTTTCATCTCTTTGTATCCGGATTTCGCGTTAACCAAAGGTACAAGCGCGATCTTCGTCAAGGGTTGAATTTGTAAATGAGACGAACAATTCTCGCTACCGGAACGCGATTCGGTATCGTCTTGCGAATGTTCGTTGGTTTTAGGTTCGAGAACATAATACGATACTTGGGCCACCCTGCGAGGCGACTTTAGGGGCTTAATTTGATCTAAATTCGGTAACGGAGGCCACCATCGAGTCGGTATTGTCACTTCCGCCAAGCATTGTCCATCTTCCAAGGAAGGACTGCACGACGTCGTCAACGGTAATTGATCGGGAAAGCTGACATGTAAAACAACACAAACGGAGTGTTGTTTGCCGTACTTCCTCACCGATCTATCTATACCGGCCATATGGAATAACACCCGAAGCACCGGAGAATCGCGGGCGATTTCATGATTAACAAGATGAGCGCTAACTTCCAAATGATGGCCATAAGATAACGATTCCGGCGGTTTAACGTCGTTCCCCGATGACGAATTTGTTACGACGGTGAGAAGAGACGATGGCGGCGGAGGTGGATCAGGTACGATATACCTGGCCGGTACGGTTTGTTTTGTTGAAAAAGGTCCATAAACAGCTCTGACCGAGATAGGATGTGAATTTTGGAATACGGTGAATCTATCGATACTAAGTACCGAGCTGTCTCCCGACGGTGTGCTTATACCTTCCAATTCGCTTAACGGCAGCTGTTGTTGTTGCTGTCTGATGGTACCGCTGTGTTTTAAGAAAAATCCGCCTTCTTTGTTCTCGAAATGTACGTCTATTACGCATTGGAAACCTGTAAAAAAAAATGGAAAAATATATGTTAATTTTCTCAATATACGGTAAATTTGATTCTATAGCG
Organism: Maconellicoccus hirsutus; assembly: GCA_003261595.1. NCBI lineage: Eukaryota > Metazoa > Arthropoda > Insecta > Hemiptera > Pseudococcidae > Maconellicoccus > Maconellicoccus hirsutus. The sequence goes on from QBDW01000219.1 coordinate 28,081, forward strand.
TTAGATATGCAGGCTTTTGGGTACGATTAGGCCTAATTTTAACCATATACACGTATAAATCAAGCGAATTTACAACTCGAATCAAAGTTTAGCCGATATAAATGTAACGTGGAAAACGCATTTTATGAATTATTACCGAGGATAAACGCTAACTTCATTATTTTCTATTCGAATTATTCGTTTGCTTACATCATGAACAAGGTAAATTTTCGACGCAAGAAGGTATATCTACGCCCGAGCGACATTACGCAGATAAAGGAAATAAAGCGCTTTGTTAGGAAAACAAATTCCAATAAATTTACCTAATACAGCGGAATAGACCTTCTAAATTTTGCTTATTTCGCTGAATATTATCGACGGATTCGCAATGTAAAATGAGAATTTGCCTGCTTTATCACCTGATAACAGTTTTATTACACTTCGGGCGAATATCAAGGTAAAAGAAGTTGTCCATTTTGAATCATTTTCTTCTTTACGTACATTCGTACATAAGCTCGAAGTTTTTCTTCTTTTGAATTCATCTCAAAAGTTTCCAAGAAACTAATAGTTTGAAAAATTAAACGTCATAATAACGATGCCCCAGTTCAAATGATACCGGTACAAAGTTACGAGTATATGGTTCGACCGAAAACAATATACTTCAAAATGAACCATCGATGTCGATGACGAAATGCGTATTATCTATTCTTAATCGCTTCATAAAACAATGATAACGGTCTGCTGTCATAAATGATGACAAGAAGGCTATCCGATATTGAAAGGAAATCATTTTCTAGAATCTCCTTTGAACGTTAGTTCCAAAAGGAAATAACACCGAAGACACGAAGGAAATTAATTACGTATCGAATGAAAACAATGAACGAATGAAGTGGGTATGGAATACAATTACATTTTTCGTATAGCTAAGGCTACTTTATAAGCTACCAAATGTAAAATTTCCTACATCGTGTACTGCATGTTTCTCTTTCTACACATGCCAACTTGAGAACCTGGTATTGCAATCATATATCCTCCAAAGGATTTTTTTTTTCGTTTGATATACATTTGTAAGTTCATTAAAATTGACCAAATCGTATTATAAATCTATCAATCTGGCATCCAGCCACTTTCTATAACCACCAATTCATAGTCACAAACATCCGGAATTTGTTGGTTTTTTCGCTAATGTACCGCACAATCACACTGATAATCAACCGACCGAGTTTATTTAAGGAGTGGTTATTTTTGAACATGCTATATTCAGCTAGAAAGTATTCTTCGTTTGTTCCACGCAAAGAATTTATTGATTTTTCTATTTCCTTTTTTGTTCCGAAAAGTTCCGAGCTGAAATCATTGCTCTAGAACGTAGAACGTTAAAACGACGGATGGTGAATACCTCTCGATGAAACTACCGCACGTGAAACTTTTCAATCTTTTAATCAAAATTAGTAATTCAGGAATACCAATCATCAACTCAACACACCCAAGAGACATCTATCAATGTTCGGTATCCTTTCCAATTTACCCTCGAGCTCCTGGGTATGCTTTGTATGCTTGCTTCTCCGCTAAAGCAGTACAGAATTCATTGTTGTGTAATTGAAGCAATAATCGTCATGTGGTCGTTCCGTACGAATGCATGTGTTTTCATGTTATTCGATGGAATTTAATTAAGACTAAGAAATTTATTAGGTACATGAATCATTTTTCAAAAACGAATCTATCAAATAGTACAAGATAAGACGTAAGTGATAACCCCAGATATCCAAATTTCAAAAGTCTAGCTTGTACTTAATACATATTTTATTATTTACACGTCAAGAGACCTTTTCTGACAACAAAACTTGTTGAAAAAATTGAACAATGATGAGAAAGATAATACAGGACTATAGAAGATGCCTGTCGCAAATCGAACATAAAAACACTTGAGAACACCTTTCAGGTTCCAAGTGTTCAATTTTTGTATCCCATCCCCTTTCCCCATTGAAATAGAAACAGAAAGTGCTTCCTTTATTATGCTTACTTTTACGTCTATTACGAAGTAAGTATAAATTGCCGGTATTCAAAAGCTCAATTTTTTGAAGAGAGAATTTCTTTGCTGGCACCTATCAGAAAAAAACATTTTGAAGACCAAACTGAAAAAAAGCGTAACGTATTATGCGCGTAACGCTGACGTCACACTGCGCTCCCTCTTCTCTTTTCGCTGTGTTCAGACTCCCTACTTTTTTTTCGTCGCGCGCAGACTCCCTCTTCACTTTTTACGGTGCACTGGTAGACTCTGCTTGCTGGGGACCGAACGGGTGAAAACGTGTTTACGCGACCGACCGACCGACCGATCTGCCCCCCTCACTCTTCCCTTTTTACCGCACGCACATTACACGATTTATTATTTTGTTGTTAACGCTAACGCTATAGAGAAAAGAGCGTTGTGAGGATGAACTGAATCGAAGTTATATTTGACATTATCTAACTTGAAATAAAAAATTAAATAATAAATCACACTATGAAACAAAAATAGAAACAATTACCTAAATGTTACAAAACACATCGTTTCAAGGAGGTAGTAGGTAGTAGGTACACCCAAAACTACAAAACGAAAAATTGCTTAAGTATAAACCCAAACGAAGATACCTAAAAACTTCAATTCACGTTGCTTTTCCAAAAATGAAATATAACTACGTTGTGCTCCGAGGGAATTATCATTTTAAGCGATGCTGTTTGAAATTTCATTTTCAAAGCACACGCAATTCAATCTTCTTTTTTTTCTTTCATCGTGAACGTAATTATTTGAAGTAGTTCGCGATATCAACTTGGGAACTATGATAAAAGCCATAATAATTATCCGTTCTATTTTATCACCCATTGCTAACCGTGATTTAATTTGTTTTAAATTACATTCGATTAAACGAATCGTGGTTATATTATACTTTTATGTTTCGCTAATGTAAAGCAGATGCTTCCAGCGAATAACAAGTATTTTAAACGTCAAGCTTAAGAAGTGACAAATCGTAAAGCCGAGCTGTTTTTTTTAATTATGAAAAACATATCAAGTATAATCATAAAGCCTTTTAGCAATAAAAACTTCAAGAATCTGTTACGAATTTAATTTTCATTTTTTTAGGACATCACATCTGACACTTTTTTTTACACGAACTATGTTGAAAATAAAATTTCCACGAACTATAATATCGACGATTTGTACATTTTAATTTTAAAAAATAGATCTATTTAAGTTTTTTTTTTTGCATACAAACTTTCCATAATTTATTGTTTGGGTGGTCAAAAGAATATTTTAATTATATTCTATTCATTGAAACGAGAAATCAACTTGATATGTTCGTGAAACGGTTCCAGCGGAGATAATTTTTAATTCATTCAAAAAATAATCATGCGTTTGTTCGAAGCTCCGAATGTTATTTATTTTTGATTAATCTTCGTGGCATATTGCTCTTCATGTTATCTTACCTTTACCTAAAGGAATATTTATGTAGGCTATGAACTTTTTTGAATAAACAATTAAAATAACTTCGATGAAAAAATTTTCTCTCGAATCTCTTCAAATGGATATCTGTATAGGAAATACCATATGTAGGTAAGGTACGTATTTCTTTTTTCGTTTGATGCGTTTAACAAGACGTAGGAAAAAAATCGTCAATTAAACGTGGGCGAAAACATCCAGCGGTCATACTTATATGATTTTTACTCCATAACTGACGCATTTTCTCCACAACTATACCTACAATATGTACCAGCATATGTAGAGACCTATGCTGTGCCGAAGTAATTACAGACTTACTAAACACGCATTTTTCAAACCGGCTGTAAACTTCGATTATCGTAGTACCTCGTAAGTTGTCAGTGAAAAAAGGCTATTCACAAAATATATCGTGGAATACATTCCTATAGGCGATCGTATAAGCAACTGGGTTCACGATATAGGCCTACACGAAACTAATGATTCTTTAAAGGTCTTTCGAAATACTACTAACATACCATTTGGCCAAACCTATCTCTGGCTCATCTTCGATTCAAAAACCAGAAACGTTTGTTGCATCGTTATACATAATAAAATACTTTAGACTTTGGCTATATTGTATCCCACGAATAGAAATCTTTGTTATTTTAACGATTGGTGAATTTTTTCATAAATATTTTTCTATATACCGGTATGGTCTATTCCTCGTATAATAAATTTGATGATGTAATAATGAATATTTTGATGAAGTGTTAACATTTTCAATTGAATAAAAAGTAACGAAGGTAACATAACTTTCTATTTTATGCTTTTTCGTTTAATTTAAAACATTATTATTACTATTCGTCTATGAACTTTTGTGTTCCTATATGAATAATTCAATGTTTCCTTTTTTTTAACATCAAAGAAGAATCCTTTCGAATAATAGTTTTGCTTTGTTAAAGCTTCGGTTATAATACCTACAAAAAATAATCCTCCAAATTGGAAAAAAATTCATTAATTTGCGAAATAACATCGCGTTATTATTTTCAATACGAAATCTCGCAAAGGAAAAAGCAACTGAATCTGATTAACGAAGAATTAACTAACGTAAAAATTCCAATCTACTTTTCATAAGTGGTTATCGTTATTTTATTATGATAATAGAAAAAGTAACCCTTTACGCTAATATAAAGCGTTAGTCCCCTATTGTATTACGTTTCATTAACAATTAACTCCCAACCAGGTATAAATTTCCCCTCGACACTTTAAATCCTCGGTGTAAGATCAACCCTATACCTAACCTTTTGCTAAGGCTAAATTGCACGTTGATTTGAAAATAATGACGTAAACGCGCGAAATCGCGTAGATAAAAGCATAACAAATGCGAATACCCTGTTTAATGATTTATTGTCTTTTCTAATAACCCACTTTTTTCCACAACGTTACCTTTATTCGGTACGAATTTTTTGTAAATTTAATTTAACCTAATTATGTTTAATCGTCTCGATGAAAGGACATTCGTAAAATTAATTTAAACGTAGGGATAAGAATCGTGGTTAATTTTTAATGAAATAGTTGGAACGATTTTAGAAAATGATCTAATGAAACATGAATTTAGGTTTTATTCACAAATTATTCTTATCAATAAAGTCCATAACTTGATGTTGACCAACCTGATGACAATTTTTTATTTTTGATTGAAAGTTGGTAGCATTGTTTACATTGTTACGTAATCATCAATGAGAATTCAAAATTGTAATAACGAAATTAATTTACTGTTTTCCAGTTGGATTCAACTTCAAAAGAAAAATTTCTCACCAAAAGTACATCATTGGTAATAAATAATAATGTACTTTGCCTACAAACCGTAGAAGAAAACGATGCAGTTGAGTTTTTATAAAAAGTAGTAAGTTTTCAGCTTATAAATATCTTGCAATTTTGTTAGATGGACTTGGAAAATTTTACGCCCTACTTGTACTTCTTTCGACTAATTACGACACCATCGCAACACGGGTCCTGCTAATTTTATATTTTACAACTGGTATTCGTGTCACGTACGTTACTATTTACACATAACGTGTTGAGGGTGAACTGAAAATATCCGCTTCATGAAATAGAGTATTTATTTAATTGCAAAATCGCGTAACGAATATCAAAGCATTCTGCGGAAATATGTAGTCTCGCGATTTAATTTACATTTTACGTTATTCAACATTACACTATAGGTACTTCGTGACTGTGCAATGAACTTGGGAAATTTTGATCAAAGATAAGGAATTTTTTAATTCGAGAGATCAACAGAGGTAGGTAAAGATTCGACGATAATAAACTATATTTAAAGTTTATTAGAGTACTTAAACGTTCAGAATTTATTTTAATTACCACATGCTGAAATTTTTAATAAAACGAAATAGTTAAATATAAAACTGGAATATGGAATAGAGCGTCATTATTATGCATAATATATTTCCTATACTTCCATACCGTGTACCGTCTCAACGTGAACCTGCATCACGTTTTGAAACTTATATACAGAAAATTAAGGTACCACTACGGATATTCTTGATCAAAAATAGTACCAAATACGAATACATTCATAGGAAATTTTGAAAAACCATTACGACTTGGGAATTTTTTCTCATATATGAAGGTTTATCTGAAAACAACTAAATTCGTTTATTTTCACGACGAAAAAAAGTAATAAAAAAGTACGAAGGAGTAAACGTTTCTTTTATCGAGGGAGGCAAGTACGCCAATCAATATAAACAGCTCGAAGCAACTAATTCGCATCCTTTTACCCTTGTTCGAAACTTCTCCGTGAAAGGAAAAGCAAAGAAAAAGCCGGGCGTAGGCCGTAGAGCCTTGCGTAGCTAACGCCGCAGTATTTCCTAATTGAAAATGTAAATTTCTTCGGACGTTGATTAAATTCGTATCAATATTCTATATTCTGATTCATCAAGAGCTCTTTTCAGTTGCTAGACAGATACTTCTTTCAACCAAAATTGTAAAATACCATAACTCTTGAAGTAGTACGAAGTTTGATAAGAATAGTAAATTATCAACAGCACGAAAATGGTGTTTCCTATAACAAAATCTTGGGAACACGAAGTGATAATAGTGCATAGCAAAGGATCTGGACGGTAAGTCGTAACTTCCAGGAGTAATGAATTTTTGATATTCTGTTTTTTTGTTTCATATGAAACGAAATTTAAACAAATTTACTTATTCTTTTTCACTTACCCTGTATAGAGATTCCAAGTACGAAAAATAAACAATACGAGAGCATTGAAAGCTTCATCTCGCTATTGACACATCGAAAGGCGCGGGAAGTATTGAACTTTTTACGATGAGATGGACAATTTAACGCACCAAAATCACGCAATTTGACTCTGCAATTATTTCACCAATAACGACGTCGAAACATTGAAAATTAAGTGATCAGGGTACAAGAAGAACAACGCACCTTCGAAACACTTCGCATTCGGCGAACGAAAATTTATTTCTCGTTTTTTCATTTTATATTGTCACCAAGCCGTGCGTTGCGTTTCCACATAAAACAAGCACACTTAACCGAACGGCCGACGGTACGCGGGTTCAAGCGTGAACTACTACAGCGTACAACGATTCAGCCACCGACGATACACGCTGCCAAAGCAAGAGCACTCGCGCGCCGCTACATAATCATCCAATCCATCCTTACTCCTTTTCCCTCTTCATTCTTCTTCTATCAACTAAATACCCTTCGTGATGTTGGTGAATCCCGTTCGATTTCACCTCCCGTCGCGTCGACGTATCCAAAAAACGACATTCCATTCTAGCCCAAGTTATGTATCCTGTTTTCGCAGCAACCTGCCACCCCAACGTAAACGATCAACGGAATATTTTGAGGGGACGATACACCCCTTGAAAGTTGATGTTAAAGTTTGTCCTCATATCGAACGAATTACACATTGGAGTCTGTTTATGTTCAGTCATTATGCTGTTTCCGAAATCGAACTTGGTCATTTTTTGCAATCTTTCGTGTTCAGTTTTTCGTAGGTAAAAGTACCCAAGATTGCATTTCGTAAGCGTCATATGTAAAGTGGTTATTTTCCAAATGAGTAGTATATTTGGAAATTTATAATCCGCGTTTAATTAACATAAAATAGAATTTTATCGACAATTAGCTTTTTTGGAAAGAAAATGAATTTTCTTGAAAATTATAAGGATAATATACGTACACTAGACCTACCCAGGACCCAGTCACTCACTTCCCCACCATTGAGACATCTTTCACGTTATACCGCGATTTTCCGAACACAACAGGCGATTTCCATTTTTTGGTAACATCTGTGGTTTCTGAATTAATCATTCAACTTAAAAGAATCACTCGTTTTCTATGTGACGTCATCGCTGCAGATAATGCGTTTTGCAATTTCATTTACACAAGAGGGTCGATTACGAAATTAATGGATCGAATGAATGAATGCACCACTGTGCATCCATTCTTCTGGCGGATATGTAGAGTTTTGAGGGGTTTCCTTGATTCGTTATTCTGTACATGTTCTGTACTTCCAACGAACATGTGCCATGTGATATTTCAAAGTGATAGTAAAATGAATGAAAAAAATCGGGAGCAGCGAGAAATAAAACTGGTGCATAGACATACATTACACACATCGTAAAAGTTTACCTCCGGGGTGTTCGGTAATTAAACTGTATATTATAGTTATCAAGCTTGTCAATTTTGATGGTAATTTTGTAAGACGCAATGGAGGTATTGCGGTGTATAAATTTCAAAGAGATAAATAAATTTATTGAATTTAACCGAAACACGAATTTTTCAATTTTCAAATATTAATGGCTAATAATAAATAATACAATTATATTTGATAGTAGATCTAGATATATGATAGAACGTTTTTGTTGAAGAATTTATCATTTTTATCCATCTAACGAAGAAATTATGTTTTTTTGTAACAAGTTCCTCTAAATAAAAAAAAACAATTTTGAACTAAAATTCAAACTAGTTGAAATATTTATTTATTAACTCCACTTTCCTTTTTATTAAGCTAAGAATACAAAAATAAAGTGCGATTACTTTTTCTTGTTATCTAGGCAGAAATAGAATGAACAATCCTCATCCATTCTCACGTAATAGCTAATAGCTATGCACTTCACTAAATGATAAGAGTTGAAAAGTTGCCAACGCTTGTATACAGAATGATAAACGAGCAAATTTTTAACGCCTCAGTTGATTATTACATTTTTTTACATGTACAAGTGATTCGTGAATCTTCAAAATCAAAATTAATCGATAAAAAAGGGTTGTAAAAATGCGAGCAAATATTTAACATACGAATATAAAAGAATAGCTCATCAAGTATTTCCATGAAATGATGATGTGTAATCATATATTGAACTTGATACCAGTTAATACTGTAATTATGTATTATACCATAAAGTATCGTAAAGAAATGAAATACACCATGGAACACTTTTTTTTTTCATCAAGAATATGTACAAACTGATCTAACTAATAAGAATAAGTTGTAGTCGGGCAGGTGGTAAAATGCAGTAAAAGACGTTTTCATCAACTTTCAAATTCAACATCAAAAGCGTCATATGCAAGGTTTGTGAAACATTCATTCATTTCTTTGACAACTTCAACCATTAATTCATTAAGTATAAGTTCTGATATTCTGAAAAAAAACATTCACTTGTATTTGAATTACAAAACAATGAATCATCTTTTTGATTTAAAAATGATCTCTTACTTTGAACAAAATTCAGAAATTGAGTGATTCAGCGCAAAGTTGTTGTCGTAATTTATCACTTCATTTAATTCAGCATCTGAAAAAGTAAAATAAAATAATTAACCATGTAAAATATAAAAACATTGAGTTCCAGTGTAATTCATCTTTAACTTACCATGCACAACTTCTAAAATATTTGTTGAGCAATCGCTAAAAAAAAATAAAAAAATGGGCATAGTAAAATAAACGAGTAAAAAAAAATAACCAATAATATAAAATAAGAACTCAAAAATACTAACCATACAGGGTGTTTATTAAGGTGGTGGATTTCCTCAAATTTTTTACATTCACACTTGACATTATATTTAATATTTTTAGAACGAGAAAATTTCTTGAGATTTGATTTCTAAAATTTGTGTTGAAAAAAAATATTAAAAAAGGTAAATATTTGAACTCAAATTTTGAATGACTTCTTACTTTGACGAATTCCGGAGTACTGCGCCTTTTTTGAATATTTTCCGTTTTATTACGAATTTTTGTGCACGCAAACTCTGATGTTTCGCTGTCCATGTAAGTTGATATCATTGAACATAATTTTTCTAAATCCTAAACAATAAGAAAAAAATTTTTTTAATAGGTGAAAATTTAAAAAAAGGCGTTGAAACATGCATCAACTTACATTATTTTTCAAAATACGATGATCTACGACGTGTTTAATAATTTCTATAAAATGAGAAATTAAATTTAAAACTTCTTTCAGTTTTATGAAAACTTTACTTCGTGTTTTTTTGATAAATTGTGAATAAACCTGAAATAAATATATTGGGAAATTAATCAGTTTTTTTCAACATTATTTCATCAAAAACACTCCTTATTTTTCCAATTACTTGAGTGGAACTGGACAACTTTTTGAGTATTACTAAAACAAGAGGCCTCAAAATCATTGATTGAGCAATTTTGCAATTTTTATTGCTAATAAATGTAAGATATTCATTTTCTAATTCTTTCATCTGTAATGTGGTAAAACCTGAAGTAGTTAAGAACGAATATAATCGTAGAATAATTAGAGATCTCGAATGATGAACATTTACTTTCAACTGAATAGGATACAAGTAATCTCGAGAAAAGCGTCGTGAAAACTCGACTGTAATACGTTTTTCTCGTTGAGCTGCAGCTTTATCCAATTCTTCATAAGATTCTTGAGATGATGCGAAAATTGAACGTAGATTTTCATCAATTTTCCTGAGTTGAAAATTAATTTTATCGATGAATACAGAAATCACAATATATCGATAGAAAAAGGTTTATAACAAAGGTACAATATACATTATGTGATGAGAAAAACGCAAGTTGAAAGTACTGATCGAAGTAATTTGTAATTCGATGAACGTTGAAGGTAAATCAGAGGCATTCATCTTGAAAACTGAAAAGTGCATATACATCTAATATATTGTGAAATAAGAAGTCAAGACGACGAATCGTGTTTTGTTATTGTCGAATAAAACCACAATTTTTTCTAGTTTTGGTTTTTACGAAAGTGGTTAATAAATGTTTAAACAAATTTAATCACTTCAGAGGGCGTATTTCCCTGCCACTGGAGATTATTTCTTCTCTCCTCTCATAACTGTATGCACACTACTAATTTAAAACTACACACTGATTAGTGTTACTTAAAAATTTTACATTTTGAATTTTTGATTGATAAAAATATTGAAATTCCCCCTTCTCATCCTTCTATCGTATTATACTCTATCACGCCTCACGCCTATCTCGCGCCAAATAAAAAGTTGTCTGACAATACAAAAAACGTGATGACATTAGACGTGACACAACAAGACGTATCACACAACATGTCCTTGAAAGGTGTTAGCCGTAACGCCGTCAAAGAATAATCTCCCATGTTTTTTTAGCTTATTTTCAACTTTCAATCAACGTCGTCAGTAAATTTTCTTTATCGCGAAAGCGAAAAGTGGATCTTCAGTGCCCTTTTCACTTAAAATGTCGTTCACATGTGTAACATGATTTTGAAAATGTATTATGTCAGTTGGTAGTTACTACGATATTCTTTGAAACGTAATTTTATTTAACTTTTGATTGTGCCTGAAATAAAAATTAGACTGAATCCTGATAGTTAAAATGGTAAGATCATATTTGGACTTCGTATGTTTGGTGCAAGCACAAGCACCTGTATCAACATCGAAAAAATGTGAAGTAATAAATATTCCGCAGCTTGGCATGATCTCTAACTTATATTTTTATGGTTTGTGTAACTCCAGGACATTGAAGAGCACGACGAATTTTTATGTCGAATTGCGAAGACGTTGTACTATGGCAAGACGTCATCGTTTGATTCAGTTAGCCTTCCGCTGACAGGTGAGTGAAACTTTGCATTTTTCATTTTCGTTGAGCAATATATACCTTCTCGTTTTCAGAACTTGCTGCCGAATTGTATAATGAAGTTAAAAAAGACTCTGGATTAGAACGATTGCAAGTTAAAGAAGTCGCCGAATTTAACCAAAATGCGTGTGTTTCCACTTGTTCGTTGGTGTTGGCCATACTTTATTTGGAAAAGATGAAATCTGTTAATCCTCAGTATATAGAAAAAGTTGCTCCTTCTGAATTGCTGCTCGTTTCTTTGGTACTAAAATCTTGTCAATGTCATATGTGAAATTTTCTATGTATCTTTTATAAACAAAAATTTGTATCTTATAGTTGGTCGCGTCTAAATTTCTTAATGATGATGTAGAAGAAGACATGGTATTAAATAGTGAATGGGCTGTTTGTGCGGGATTATCGGTAAAACAAGTGAATCAAATTGAAAAGAAATTTTTACAAGCTATTGTAAGTGATTTAAAATTTTCCGCGGTGAACTTCATAGTTGAAAGATTCATTTTTAGTTGTATTCTCTAGAATTGGGAAATTTACGTACCTGATAAAAAATTCTGGTCCAGATTAATGGAAATGGAGAAATATCTTGCTAATCGAGAAGGCAAAAGACGTGGCTGGTATTCCTATACTGAACTGAGCATTCTTCTGTGTAATAGAGACTTCTTATTGGTAAAAGACATATTAACGGTATGTCATATTTTTGTAATGGTATACATTTATTGTTAGATTCTAATGTTCTCGTATTTTTTCAGTATTATTTGGTGTGTTGCGTCAGTTATACGGCTAGTGTTTTGTCAATGATTGGTCTTGGTTTATTAACTATACAAGTCAAGGATCTCATCATCAACAACGTGTCTTTAAATGTCATCCACAGCGAATCAGGGTTGTCTACGTGTAGTTCTTCCGTATCGAATTCCAGTGGCATTACCAGCAATGCTGTTTTTAATGCATTTGGCAACGCAACAGAAGTATCTGATGATTTAATCTCCGATGATTTGGATTCCTGCGAAATGAGGACTTTCGATTGGGAAACTAGCTGTGATAATTCGTCTTCAAAGTGTTGTTTTTCTAATATTTCTTCTGAACGTTTTTTGTTAACTGTTAAATTACCTTCATCTTACGGAGATATACTAAAGTTGCTTCGGCAAAATACGAAATCCAATGTAATTAAAAAGAAGTCGTTGATATTTACGAAGTTTGTCTGACAAATGGAGTGCATTTAGATGTTGAAATATTGTTAAATAACCTATTGATTATTTCATTCCCTCGTTTTCTTTACCTTTTCGATTCATTAATTTGTTGTAACTTGATGTAATATCTGTATAATTAAATTTAATTGTACAACTTAATAAATATTGAAATTTAATACAAAACAGGAAAATTTTTATGTTGACGTTAAACTACTTGAGAGGAACTTTTTTTGCAAAGCCTCGCCAATAAACCACTCAGCTGTAAGAGAGAATTGATACCCTCTACTATCCTTAAATGAGTTAAACCAATTTCCTGGAACATAAATGAAACCCTTAAAATTGTGAAAATCAACCTGCGAATAGAATCAGAACAAACTTACTTGAATGAATTCTAATTTCAGTGGTTCCTTGATATCTAAATTCTTCGCGACTTTAAATATGTTTCCGATTATGTCCTCAGGAGCGTAGCCAAGTTTCCATAAATGAGCCATAATCTACCAAGAGTAAATTATAGTAAATAGAGTACATGCGTAATGAAACTCAGCACAAAAACTAATTTTAAAACCTTATATGCTTTGGAAATTTCACCATTCACGCATTGATTGAGCATATCTTTCACTAACAATGGATGTGGTTCATCACAAATTTTGAAAACATTATCACTATTCACGTGTCCAAATCCGTTATACGTTGACTGTAGGTTATTCAGTGCTTGTCTCATATCTCCTTGAGCGGTGAAAACAATGGCTTCTAAACCATCATCTGTATACGTAACCTAGACAATGTAATGATACATAAAATAAGATACTACATTTACGATCCCAGAATATCATTGCTCATTAGCAAAATAATAATCAAAATATTACTTCTTCTTTGTTGCATATTTCTAGTATTTTTGACAATAATTCGGCATCGGTAAGCTTGCTGTAACGTAAAATGGCACAGCGGGATTGAATAGGTTCTATAATTTTTTCACTATTATTACATGCTAAAGCAAAACGTGTAGTGCGACTGTATATCTCCATTGTACGACGTAAAGCTTGTTGAGCACCGTCAGTCATACTGCAAAAAAAAATGAAACGCATTAATTTCAAATACTTCTTTTTCAAGCGATGCTGAGACATACCTGTCTGCCTCATCCAAAATAATGATTTTATGTTTTCCCGGAGGTAGTGTGACTTTTTGTTGAGCAAACATTTTTATTTTATTTCTCACAACGTCGATTCCTCTTTCATTCGAAGCGTTCAATTCTAGCACAGCCTCTTTCATAGCAGGACCTAAGAGAGTTCTAGCCAAACAGAGAATAGTGGTAGTCTTACCAATCCCCGGTGGTCCCTGTAGAACACACGAATATAAAATTAAGAAATTCTTTGATAGCATATTTTCGGAATTTTGCATGAATAAAATTACCGATAAAATAATATTGGGAGCGTTTCCATGAATCGAGAATGTCTCTAATCGTTTCACTACTTCTTCATTACCAACAATATCTTTGAAAGTTTGCGGTCGATATTTTTCAATCCTAGTAAAAAACAAATTCTTAACGTCGACGAGTAATACATCAGATGCAAAAGTTAACGAGTCTTAGTTAATATTACCATGGAGTGCAATTGTTGAAACGTTCTGACGCTTGTTTCGAAATCCCTGATGTGCTTTGTTGAGCTGAGCCGCCGCTTTCGATAACTTCATCTTTGCTTTCTTCGCTCATTTTGAATTTGCAAATTGAAGTAAAAACTAGAAAGCACCGTACGGAAATCACTAGTGATTACGGATAATTTAAGTATCGACTGGAATTGGAAGTATTGAAATAGCGCAGGGCATGTGAATTTGAAAGTTTGGCGGTATTTTCAGTTTTCTCCCATCAAAAATGAGCTGATGATAATCTATCAGAGTAGTCACGTTCACTTGATGAACTCACGTCTCACTTCCAGTGAGCGTGAGGGCGTGAGCAGTCTGGCGGTGGTTGCTCATTTTTCGCATCATCGTGAAATCGGGAATGTTGTTTTCGAATTTAAAATTTTCTGTAATTCGTGTAAAAAGACAAATTTTTAAAAATAGTAGAACGTTATAAACGAATTATTTTACTTTATCGTTTAGTAATTATCTACTTCGTTTAATAATTGCTCCGGTGAAGTGAATTTTAAATTCTACTGCAATTTCATCTCGTTACAGCCATCGAATATACCATGAATCCCGCCAATAAAGTAAGCATAATTTGATAAAACCATCACCAGTTCATCACTAATTCTTTTCGATGCGGTTATGCAAGATTATTGTAAGCAATTCTTTCTACTAATTTATTATAGGTTGGAGAGATTTTTTCCGCAGCTGGTATCGCGTTCAGCAAATTAGGAGAGCTTACATTACAGCTTCATCCTACAGCAGATACTCCTTCCGGGTTAGTAAATTGATAAATCATTCTGAAATTCGTGATTCGGCGATGAAATTAAGTACTAGGATTATGAGATTTCGAATTCTTGTAATTCATTTGACAACGTTTAACGTTGAAACTATATACGAGTAACTATCGAAAAAGTGTTTCAAAATTGTTTACCTTATCTATGAACAAATTTGTACGATGATAGATCAAGTAATAATTCTGTATAATTTACACGTAGCGGAAAATGGACAAGCACAGAAATAGAACTACTCCAACAAGCAGTTCGGAGATTTAGCGATGATTTGAACAAAATCAGCGAAGATTTGCAGAGAAGAGGACTGTAAGTATCTTGAATGTACTCAACAATCCGTTGAAATAACTTACTACCAATCAATATGTTTCATTTATGTTAGAATTCAAAATACGAATCTTATAAAAACTGAAGATGATTCAAATTTATTAACCGGCCAAAATCAAAAGCTAACAACTCCAGATTCAGCTAATGACCAATCAACTATTTCCAGCGGATCTGATGATACTTTATCGAGTAAATTGCAAACAACTGTTAATGAAGAATTTAATAGTGTGAACCTCCCCGAAAATGACTTGATGATATAATGATCCTAAGATATATTTCCTTTTCAACATTTTCAAACGTTTTAAGTATGTAATGTACATTGAACTGTATTTATGTAATAATAAATGATCTTGTGTATGAGCACTAATTACCAAGTGCCATGGTATCTAGCTACTCATTGTAAAAAAAAGTGTAAAAAAACAATTATTGTATAAATATACTGTATGTATTTTTTTAAATTCATTAAAATCACTATTATAAAATTACACACGGTTCAAAAGTAAAACAACCAGTTTTACAATATTTCTGCATTCATAAATGATGATTAATACATAAATGAAAAAAGTAATAACAAAGAATTACATAATACAAAACGAGGAATGTAGAGAATTGCGAATTCTTTGAACTGTCAAATAAGTTGAACAAAAATCGATCTCACAACGCAACTTTATGTATTTTAAGTAATCGTCATTGAATCTAAGATAAAATTTTATATTCAAATACCATTTATCCTATTATTTATATCGGCCTGGAAGATTCAAGTAATTACAAAAATATACACTTTACAAAAATTTGTAACGATAGTACAACACTCCAGGACAAATTATGGTGCATAAATTTCTTTTAAGGTTAAATCAACTATTTACTAGAACTGGAATTTTGTCCTGGAACAGAATACTGTGGACGAAAATTAGCGAAATTGGTATTAACCAAGGCGCCAGCTAATTGGCCACTATTTTCAATTCCATTAGGAAATTGGTTTCCTATTCCAACTGTAAAAGCAACACTCAACGTTACATTTTATTCCATAACCATACAATGGGTAAGTATACTAACACTTACTTGTTTGAGTTCCACCCATCGGTATCGTAGCCGAAGATGACGTAGCGGCTAATCTCGACAAAATCGAGCGTTCCGACATTTGCAACCTTTGCGCGACCGGAGGGATACGGGCTAAGGTAGCGGGTAATCGACTCACATCTGATTTCATATCTGATAAAAGTTCCTCCAGTTGATTGAGAACCTGGAAATGGAAAATAATAGTAAACAAACAATGGAGAACTTTCTATAAATATCTCCACGATTATCGTACTTTGTGCAACACAGCGTTAGCTGGTTTGTTTCCTGCGAGACTTTCTTTTGAAAGATGTTGATGAGACTCGGCAAGGCATTCAACTTCGGCAAATCGTGCATTCAATGACATCGCTGGATGATTCGGATCTTGCGTCAAATTTAGATAGGCGGCTCTACGTAATTGTTCCTCGATTACTAATGCCTGCTCTAAAAGCTGCAAAACACACGAAGTTTGTTGTTAAAAATACGTACCTATAAATTTTAATTTCTAAATTATATAGATTCGGTACCTTGAATCGACGAGCTAAGAATTTATTTTTTATCTCCAAGAAATTCCCTTTGCCGATGTCCATTTTAAACGGTTCGTTAATGATATTGAACCTCAGATCATTTTGTATATCTTGCCAACGACCGTAACCATGAGCGACGATTCCCGCCAAAAGCCAGAAATCATGACTAATCAACAAATATGCGCGAATTAAATGCTTGTGAAAAGCCGATAAGAAATGATTTAAATTTTCCAAATCCACAAAAACTTACCGTCTATGCCAGATCTCGTATTCTCGTCCTGGAACAGCGGCTTTTTCTTCGTTGATCCATAAAGTATGCAATTCAGTGAATCCTCCATCAGCGATGTTGAACATAAATTTTCGAGTACCTTTTTCATTTTCCGTACCAATTCCTGCAGCGATTTTCGCTTTCTCTAGTAATTTTCTCGTTGCTTCTTCTTCTTCTTTTTTCGCATTAGCTGCTTCCTCATCCTTGAAAAAAATTTATTATGAAAAATACGCAAAATCATATAATTAACTTTCACAATATCTAGGTACTTACTTCTTTTGTAGGTTGATACTTAGTTTCTGCTTCTGCAGCAATTTCTTTCGTGGTATTCTCACCGTTATTCGCCGCATCTGTAACGGGTGCTGACGATGCTTCGTCCTGAAAGTTGACAAAGTACAAGGAACAATTAAAAATTACTAGATTTCTTATTTTTATTTTAAAATAAACATCGTGTATCTACCTCTTTTTCTTTCGATTTCGTTGCATCTTCTTTTTGCGTTTCATCATCTTTTTTTTCGAGATCAACGGCCGTTGATTCGGTCTCCTGTAAAAAATTGAATAGAAGGAATATTGAAAGATAAAATACAATCACATTACGTCATCGAACTAACCTCTTCGGGAGTTTTTTCACTTTTTTCTTTATTTTCAGTATCTACAGCGGCGGCTTTAGGAGAAGACACTTTATCCTAAACGAATTAAAATACGAGAAAATGAAATAACATTTGTACAACGAAAAATATCATGAAGAATGTTCTAACCTCATTTTTTTGTGCGTTTTCACTACTTTCCTTTCCTTCGTCGCTACCTTCTTTATTCGCTGTGGTTTCACTACTCGTAGTTGAAGATTTTTTACTCTCAGCACCAGGTTCACTTTTAATAGCGGTTTCATTTTTCGCTACTTCACTTTTCAACGCTTCATTTTTCACCGGGTCGATTGGTTTTCTGATTAATTCTGGCACGCTATAGTAACCGTTGATGTGCTCAAATTCTTGAACCTGATGGAAGAGATAGTAAATGAACGTGTACTAGCGGAAAAAATGGTGAAATGCAAAAGAGCTTACTTTTTTCCTGATCAACGACATAACGCCGATCCTTGTTAGAACATGTTGCCGACTAAGTCCTTCTCTGGGAACACCGTCCGCAAATGTTTCAGCATTATCGGCGCCGGGTTCGCAAAGGTGTCGCATAAATAACGAAACGTAGGCCTTGAAATTTTTCTCAGATTTTCCGCGTAGATCACGGACGAGCCTACAGGTGAAAAGAATTATTAAATTTCAAACTACGTTGCAATTCACTAGTTATTTTTAAGTAAATAACAACCATTGCGATTTGAATGAATCTTGCGGTGGCATTCCAAATCTCATAATTGCATTGAGGAAGGCTTTGCGTTGACGAGCGTTAAATCCAAGAACCTATTGAACAAAAATTACGATTTTTTTCAAAATGAAAAAATTTCATTCATATTGATGAAATGTATTATTTACTTCTATATTTCCACCGACACGCGCTAAAAGAGGCGGTAGAGGTCTATCTTTTTCTTCTTTACGCTTACTGCGCCTACCACCTTCACCTGTTGAAATAGTTGAAACATAAAGAAATATGTTTACAAACACAATGCATAGATTTGATCAAATTATCGTAAACTACAATTGTATCAAGTAATATGTGCCACAGATACATCAAAATCAAATTCATTTAAGACGTACCATCTTTTTCGTCGAAATCGTCATCTTCTCTGTCATCATCTAAAGAAAAAAAAAAGAAGTTACAAATGAATATAAAAAACATCGGGCGATGGGTACAGATTTTATAACTGATCAAATCACAAAATATTAACCTGATGGAGCCGAGAAATCTGAATTATAATCAGATAAATTCTCTTGCCACGTAGTATCTTCGGTTCTATCAACAGTACCGCCATCGTTATAATTGACCTATAGAAATCATCAACGTAATATTTCAAATTTATTCATTTCACTTTCCAAAAAAAAAATAATTGAAGTAATTTGATTTCGTTACCTGTTTTCGTACACGTTTCCCTTTGCCTAAAGTTCTGGAAATATCTTCTTGTTGCTGTTCATAATGATGACGTAGTAATTTAACCCAATACGCCGGATCTGTGTTTTCAGCCTCTTGTTTAATAACTTCAGTACCAACATCTTCCTCCTGCCAAGAACGATACATTTAAAATATTCAATTTATAAGGTTACTTCATTTTTCAAAATATACGATACCTCTTCTTCTTCTTTCGTCACGTAGCTAGCTACTTTGAACGACGAGAGATATTCATTGGACCAATTCTCTTTCTGTTCTATACCCATTTTCGATCTGTCCAATAAATCTTCGACAGCTTTATCGTCGTAATGAATGGCTTCGTCTTCTTTTCCCTAAATACGACAAAATAATTTATCGATCGATTCATCAATCGCAAACAGAACTTAATTACCTCCTCTTCTTTGAATAATTCTTCGGTACCGAATCTTAAAATATCGTCTAATTCTTGTTTAGTAAAATTTGTTTGTTTGCTACCCATTCCAGGTCGTACTACTAAATGTGTCAACATCATTTTACGTTTGGCTACTTGAGTAACTCTTTCTTCGACGGAATTTCGAGTAACAAATCGATAAATCATCACCTACATAAAAAACGGTTTTGTTTGTAATCATACGTCACGTATTTCAATCTTTTGCCATAGAATAATTACTTTATTCGCTTGGCCTATACGATGAGCACGTGAAAATGCTTGGATATCGTTGTGAGGATTCCAATCAGAATCGTAGATTATGACCGTATCGGCAGTAGCCAAATTAATACCAAGACCACCGGCTCTGAAATTTGAGAAATCCATTATATGACGCTTAAAATTAAATTTACTCTCCCATTGTATCCGATGATTACCTCGTAGATAGTAAAAATACGAATTGTTGAGCTCCGGGTGCATTAAACCTATCGATAGCTTCTTGCCTCAAAGTACCAGTGATGGAGCCATCGATTCTCTCGTACTTGTAACCTTCGCCTTCCAAGAAATCTTCCAAAATATCCAACATTTTGGTCATTTGGGAGAAAATCAATACCCTAGAGAATAAACGTCGTTGAAAATACGCTCAATTACAACGATACTTTTGTAATTTAAAATACCTGTGCCCAGAATCGCGTAATTTCTTCAACATTTTCGATAAAAGGATTAATTTGCCGGAGGCTTTGATTAACGCTTGTATTTCATAACTCCCGTTGAGCGCGGAAGGGGCTTCTTGCGCGGCTGCCGGAAACAGATACGGATGATTGCAGCATTTTTTCAAATCCATCATAATATTTAGCAACGAAACTTGTTGACCACCCCCTTTCGGATTTAACGCTTCGTAATTTCGCGTCAAAATGTACTTGTAGTATTTTTTCTGCATAGGGGAAAGTTCCACTCTGACGATAAATTCAGATTTCGAAGGCATATTCTACGAAAAAAATTAAGTAAAATTTATAAATATTTCAAGAACAATTTCAAGGGTAAAATTATAAATATTTGTTTAACCTTTAACACGTCAGCTTTCAATCTACGCAACATATGAGGTCCTAACATTTCATGTAAACGTTTGACCTGCTCTTCTTTGGAAATATCAGCGAATTCGTTTTGAAAAGCAGAAAGGTCGTTGAATTTATCAGGGCTAAGGAAATTCAATAAATGAAACAATTCTTCGAGATTATTCTGCAGAGGCGTTCCAGTGAGGAGCAATTTATTCGAGATATTATATTGAGCGAGTAATCTGAAAAACTAAAAATTTTCCGATATTAGATCAGGTAAAATTACCAAATTTCGTACCCTTTCTTACCTTGGATTGATTACTTTTCAATCTGTGGGCTTCGTCGACAACCAAAACAGCCCATTCAATTGAGCCCAATAACGAAGCGTCAATACATATTAATTCGTAACTGGTCAACAATACGTGAAATTTAATAGAGGACGATTTCAGCCTAGATGCTCGACCGGCATTCGATCGTATCGCGCCTTCTTCGAAGGAAAATTCGTTTTCACGAATAACAACTCTTGAATCCTTATCACCAACGTATGTTACTACGTAAAAATCCGGCGCCCAAGTTTCGAATTCTCTTTCCCAATTAATGATTGTTGATAAAGGAGCGCTAACCTATAAACGAATGAATTACAAAAACGAAGATACGAACACGGTGCAAAATCGTTTCAGTACTTACCAAAAAAGGTCCTTTGCAGTGACCTTCTTTGAACAAAGAATATAGGAACGTAATTGTTTGAATGGTTTTACCAAGACCCATTTCGTCGGCCAAAATCGTATCTATTCCTTGACCCCACGAATACCGCAACCAGTTTAATCCTTCTAATTGATACGGATGCAGTTCCATCCCGGTATCGGCGATAAAATCTGGTTGTTTGTCGTATTTTTTCTTCAAGTCGGTGATAGGTTTATCGGGAGGAGGATTGAATCGTTTTCTGTGATTAAAAACATAAGAAAACATAGTAAGCGATGATGAGGGCACGTGATGGAACCTTTTTCACGATATTGAATTCAAATTACATGAATGTAGAACATTTTGCTTCATTTTCGTCTTCTTGAACTTCTTTCACCTTCTTTTTACCTTTTGCTTTTTTCGATTTCTTTCCTGGATCCATACATGATCTTAAATCCTAGATGAAAAAATGATTATTTTCGATTGCATTTCGAAGAGATATTACATCGTTAAAATAATTAGATAATTTTGCAGGAATAGAGCAAATACGTCCTACTTACCCAATAGTACTCAACGGCTCTTTTGAAAGAAGGAATTTCCGATGATTCATCTTCCCAAGTTGCCTGGTCATAGGGCAATTCGCGCCATTTCACTAAATATTTAGTATTTCCATCTCTCGTCGTACGATGATTGATAATCCGATGAATTATCAACCAGTCAGGTTTGACTCCATATCTATAGAATATACGTACGAAGAAAAACGTCGATTTATCTCGCAACATACACGAAATCTATTTGTACGTAGCGCTCAGCGTCTCTAGCTACCTGTAATATTTCTCTTCCAGATGAATTTCATCTCCTTTGCCATCTTTGATCTTCTTAATACTATTATCAACGTCATCGATGGTTTCTTCAAGCGCCGGAGGTTCATCAACGTCAAACTTACGCATGTAACTTCTAATCATAATAGGATGAAAAACCTCCATCTGCGGATTTTACAATTGAATTAGGCATATAAAAAATAAATATTCGTTTCATATTCACAACGACCGAATTCGTACTTGAAGTTCGGAGACCCAATCGCAATGCCAGTATGATTTGTCGTGCCATTTGACAAATAATTCTCGTTGTCTTTGACGAGAGCGATTCTTTTTCGAAGTATCATTGGGTTGATTAGGCTCTGGTTTCCATCGCCAGGTTAAAATTTTAGCTATCCTACCGGGCAGTGGTTTCGCCTAAGGGAGAAAAAAATGAATTCACGAGGTATTTCGTAAGTTGCTATTTAAACGAAACCATACAGAACAACGGGGACATTTCCAATCACCATCTGGTATCGTGGTCAACGGCGGATTTAGGCAGAACGTGTGATAAGCAGAAGGACACGAATCGCAGCATAAAAGTTCTCCGCCATCTTTGCAGACTCTTCAATAAAAAAGAAAGAAGTTACGCGTATAAAATAACTCGATCGCTATCGAACGACAAATGCTACAAACCTGCAAAATTCTTGATGCTCATCGTCGTCATCTTTATCTTGTACGCCTTCTCCTTCACAATGAGGACACGACCATTTACCTTCCGGAGCTTCTTCTAATTCTGGATCCAAACAAACCAAATGATATGCTCGCGGACAGGTATCACACAAGATGATTTCACCTCCTTGTTGACAAACTTCGCAATAATCCTGATGATCGGTCTGCAACTTGAAAACGTTAAAAAATCAATTCGACCAAATGTGAAAAATCTCTCGTCGAAGTGCACTTACTTCATAACCATCTTCACCGCCGCCGGGGAAATTTGACGTCGTCTTGGTTTTCTTTTTCTTCTTCTTATTACCGATTTTTGTTTTAGCTTTACGTTTCACAGGAACTGTCGAGGTTTCGCTGTTTTCAGGTTCGGCTTCCGGTTTCTCGGTATTTACTTCTTCGGCTTCCTGAAGCATTTGCTCGAATTCCGCGTCAGAATCGCGTTCGCTGGCAACATCACCAGCAGCACTACCGCCGCCTTCTTCATCCTGCGAGAGAAATCACATTGATTTTGGGTGATCAACTTGCATTAAGTGCGCAAAAATCACTTACAGAACTTCCACGTCTTCTTTTACCAAGCCTAATTTTGAGAGTTGGAACTTTGGAAGTTGAAGAAGAAGCTTTTTTACTGCTGGACGAACTCTTTTTACTACGACTGCTACGTTTCTTTCTCACTTTATCGTCATTTTCGTCTTCTTCGTCGTCTTCAGGAATTTCGTCGGTTACTGGAGTCTAAATAAAAATCGAATGTGAAAATTGTCCAGTAAATTAACAATTTATCGTATTAGGCAATTTACTTTGGCTGCACGTGATCGACTAGGTTTAGGCGTATAGTCTTGTTCTTCATTAGCGTCTGATTCAACTCTTTCTGTGTTTGGATTTTTACTACTGAATTCGCGCCATTTTGCCGCCACTAACATCATCATTTTTCCCATTGGTACCTGAACAAACACGGCGATAAGAAAGTGAGGAATTTTTTACCTCATTTTCATAAACAAAATTCACCTTGGGATTTTCTTTGGCCAAAATAGGACGCACGTGTTGTTGAAAGAATTTATAGGACGTTAAATTTTGATAATCAGCTTCCGTGTATTGTATATCCACATCAATTAATCCGTAAGAATTACAGACTTCTTCGACAGTTGGCATCGCTAAAGTATCAACGGTATAAATAATCTGCAAACTAAGAACCACTGTTTGCTGCTAAAGGTAAACAAAGTAATTACCAGAGCCTTCTGTTGAAGTTGGAGTAGCAGAGCTAACTGCAGCGGCAGCTGTTGAGGTGCTAGTACTCGCAGGTGGTAAATTACTTTTCGAATTACTTGCTTTAGATTTTCTAGATTTACGGTTTGAATTGTGGTCGGAGTCACCGCCATTTTCTTCGTCATACGGATTATTATCGCTTTCCTAATTTAAAATACATGTAACACGTGTAATTAAAAAAGGAACAGGCAAGTCAATTTTACCGATTTAAGTTAACATGTTTACCTCTCCGCTTTCCGCTTTTTTCCGTTTTTTCTTCTTTTTCTCCTTCCTCGCGTCATTTCTAGTTTTACGTTTTTTACCTTTTTTCTTTTTCCTGTTGTCTTCTGGGTCATACTCATCTTCTTCCTCCTATAATTAAGAAATATTTTCCAATTTATCAAATGAGAATTTCGGTAATGAAGTAATTTAAAATGTTTACGCACCTCAGCCAATTTCTCTTCGTCGGACATTAATGAGTTGTCATCTTGATTGTTGGATTCGTTGAGGGCATCTATAAAATTCAACGCATATTATATTAAAAACGTTAGTAAACACAATTACAAATATACGATGTTTAAATAATTATATAAATATTATGATTTCGGAAATTTTCAAAATTAACCTTCAACAAGCAATGCTCGAAAGTTTGAAATTAATTACCACAAACAAACTTATTAACAATTATGATCAAAACGTAAGTAAATTATTTCTATTATACTCACCGGTAATGTTATCTAGAGTTCCATCGGAACACATCTTGAATTGATTATTACTCGACGAATAATTCCAATATTACATTATAAATAACTTTGTATTAAGAAAAATTGCAAACGCTTCAACAAATAAATAAGCAAAGGTAATCTAATCACTAAAACAAAAAAATTTTACAAGTAAAATAGGAAACGGATTCGAGAAGATGGTAGGGTTAATTCGAGGGGAAAGAGCAGGGAAATAATATACAAACACTCTACGACTACACTCTACACTACTGCAACTACAAGAGAAGTTTAAAAACATAACCTACACAATGACACAACTGCACACACTTCACAAGTAGGTACAGTACCTACAGAAAGAGATAACACGTGATGTCACGGATATTTATTACTTTCGTACATGTTCAATTCTAAAAAAAAAGTTTCGAAAAGAACTTACAAGAATGAAAAGAATGAATCCCTTGTGTTTTTCAGCTTGTTTATTTTTCTATTTTTTTTTTTTATAATCAACTTCAAAAATTTGGGCGAGATGAAAAAATTAAAAAATGCTCAAATTAAAATTTTAATTTTGATAAATTGATAAATTGAAAGTTGTATAAATTACCATTGAGTAAGCTGTACAGTCTGACTCCGTGGCTGCTTCGTTCGATATGCCATATGCCCCATTGAAGCATTATCAATAAAAGATTTAAAAATCATAAAATATGATAATATTTATGAGAAATCACTAAAAAATTCGTGAGGTAATTTTTTTTGTATTTAGTTCACTGTTCCGTATTTTGTTTTGGTTCGTACGATTTTAAATTTTCCATTCTCTTTATTCGTGTTAATAATTCGTATCTTTATCAATTTTTCTAGATTCACCATATCAAAATTTGCTAATGAAGTTATAACCATGAATGTAAGTTAGTCATTTCTTTCTCTTTATATGAGTAAGCGTTATATTAGTAAGTATTCGACTATTCAAACGTACATCATTCCAGGCACACGAAAATGATTTCAAGAAAGCGAGTCCACTATCCAAAGTGCTTCCTTCAGTGGGTAATTTCTCATTATTGGGTATGTCAACAAAAATGGCAGAAAGATCAAATTCTCTCTCAGGACCTACCGAAAAACCCCATTCAGTTTATGTTCAAGAATACAGTCTACTTTCTGAATTGTAAGACTCGTTCCTAGTGCATTTTTCGAGACAGAATGTTCTCTGCATTGATTAATTATTTCCAGCAATCTCTTGAAATATCATCTCGAACCAGGAGTTTACGTCATACCAGCAGCTAAAACGCCTTATAGTAAATATTTCAGTACTTAAAAATACTACAATCGCGTGATTTTTCATTCAATAAAAATTGAAATCCGCTTTCAGTTTGGTTCGGTGTAATTTTCGTACGAAGTGGAATTTACGAAGGAGGGATATACAGATTTCGTATATTTATTCCACAAACTTTTCCTCACTCTACCGTTTGTCCTAAAGCAATATTTGAAACCCCAGTCTTTCATCCTTTAGTTGATCCGTTAACCAACGAGCTTAATTTAAAGATAGCATTTCCTGAATGGAAACGAGACGTACATCATTTTTGGCAAATTATTACCTACATTAAAAACGTATTTCAAGAGATGCCATTCGTGAACGCGGTAAATAAGAAGGCAGCAAGTTTGTAAGTAGTCATCTTTTAACATTAACTGAAGTATTTTTCAATATCTCTGAAAATTATCATCAATTATAGATATGTAACAAATCGAAATGAATATCTTGAATTAGTGAAAAAATGCGTCGATGATAGTAAATCAAAGATCTTTGAAAAGCCGCTTGAAGATGATCCTCATTATTTCGTATTCGATGAATACAATACAGAGATTCATGAACCATTTAAAGATAATATATTAAAAGCTAATTCAAATTGTGTAAGTATATTTTTGCATTAGAGATTTTGTAAATTTTTGAGAAATTCCTTTGCATGTTATGAATTTTCAGCGCGATTCTGGCGAATCAAGATCTATTAGTTGGGTGCAACCCGGATCACTTGAACCATTATCAAAACCCAATTCCAGTTGATTCTCTTACCTCCTTTTATTTTTTTATCATGTTCACTTTTTGTAACAGTATTAAATTGTCAATTTTTCTGTTTAATATTTTTTTGCATTATCGAAACATCATGATCACAAAGCAAATGGAACTTTTGTTATGCTGGCAAAAGAGAACTGGTCCTTCAGAATGATTAACATTATTTCTTACGGAATCAACCAACAGAGGAATTGATTATAGCAAAACTGAAACCACGAATAATTTCGCTTCCATAGATTTCACGCTGTTAAAAAAAAAATATACAAAATATTTAAAAAATGTAAAAATAGAATTTATTGACAAATCAACAATTTCAAAGTACTGAAACCGTGGAGACCTTCTATACAACAACCAACATATATTTACATTATTTACATACTTATTTACAAGACAATCGTATCATTATATTTGGACTTCTCAAATTAGTTTCGTTGATAAGAAATAAATTTTTCATGGCGAATTTCAACACGACTAATTGATTTAAATTTCAAATTACAATAGAGATCATAAAAAAACACGTTTTTTTTTAATTCCATAGAGAAAATCCAAGTTAAAATCGTATTCTAGGTTACACAAAACCTAACTCAATAGAAACACGGTAAATTGAGAGTTACTCGAGTATGCGTTACCATCGAAAAAAAATTCGCCTTAAAAATTTTATACAACGAAACAAAAAAATTTCAAAATTGTGTACGCCGTTTAAAGAAACAAAAAACATCGATACTGAAGGGAAAAAAACGAATAATTAATAAATTCTAAATTTTAGCCGATCATTTAATGAAGCTAGTCACACGCGCACACACAACTAACTACGCAAAATTTTCATGTCATCGATAAATGCGATAAAATTTAGAAGCGCACACGCTTAATAATATCGAAACTCGTTAAGACTACTTTTTTTGTTGTTTTCTACGACGCCCTCACAAGAGCATGATTCTTGGTAAGAAAAAAAATTACTATAATGAACTAGTCATTTCACGTTGGATACAATCACGCTAAAATAACACGTTTACTGACAAGTTTTAAAAAATGTACACAATAAATAATAAAATTGAAAAAAAAAAAAATAATACAAAACAAATTTTAAAAATCTGTCGACGCGCCCACATACGTAGCAAAAAATTTAATGGCGCGATCGTTGTAAAATACATTTAACACCGAGAAATGCAGGTTTAAAAAATTAAAATTATCAACAAACAAGACTGCGATACACAATTACTCTTTATACATTCTATATAAATATACGGCATGTAATGAAAAAAACTCGACTTATACAATTCTTTCATTTAACGAATTAATTTCTTTTCATATATACAAACGTATTTACAAAGCAAATCACAAATTTTTCGAAAAAAAAATAAATAAATAAAAAAAAACACGATATATACGCCAAGTATATAAAATAATATATTTCGTTTGAGCGACTGAATAATTCAATTGTCCAATTACGTAATAAACGTATTTAAATTATGGTATTTTGAATTAAAGGACGGAATACATATACATGTACTCCGCAGAGATTGTTTGAATAACGGAAATGCATGATGCAAAGATTGAATTCTCGCGTAACTCATTCCAGAGGTAAATATTTCGCGGATATATCACATAATCTACAATATTTTTGTTAGACCGAAAGTAAATTAAAGAAAAAAATTCAAAAACTGATAACTAGTTTCGAAAAATAAATAAAATAAATGCAACGCTCACACAACAAAAATTCTTTCAAGCATCGATTTCGATTAACACGTATTTCCACTTCCTAATACTGTTAATATTTCAACTATGTATACACTCGTTCTTTTTGCTATGAAATAGTACCAATATTTCATCGTAGCGAACGAATAACCTATTGATCAATTAGCTTTGTCATTGTTAGATTGCGTTTGAGTCGAAGGTAGGTTTGTACTACTCGCGGAGGACGAAGCCGCACTTCCGGATGGTGAAGACACTGCGCCTGACGAAATAGCGGCGTTTTGTATTCTCAAATTACTCTGTCGAACAGCCAAAGACGAGTTATTCTGTATGGCAGCCGATACCTACAAATAGTACATACATTATACACGTGCTAGAATACACTTCGATCTCAATTCTCGATTATCTGCACCCGAACAATGAACGTACTTGATTCAGAAAACTCTGCGAATTCGTAAGAGCTGCTACAGAAACAGGCGATGTACCACCACTGATTTTAATAGCGTTGGATGGTATATTCTGCTGTATGTGCCTTGCGCTGGACGTATCGACATTTACACTGGACGCACCGGCGGCTCGCAGCACCTGTCGAATACCTTCGTTATTACGTCCGTTACGATGAAACCAACGTGACAATTGTTCAACTCACTTGAATAGTTTGTTTACCCGAGTTGGTAGAGGTTACCACTGGTATAACTCTAGCACTCATCAGCTGCGCCGCTGTCGCCACATTACCGGAAGTCGTCTTCGTTAATACATGAGAGATTACCTGTTGTCCTCCACTTTGCGTAACGTTCACCTGCACCATACGATCGAGAATAACTCGCTGTACTTTATATACTCGCGCGAAAAAACCATTTTTCGTCGATACCAACCATAACTTGTCCGATTGGAATTTTCTGCGCGGATAATTTACGTTGCTGGGCTAAAATATGTTGTTGCAGAGCCAACTGTCTGATTTGCTGGGCGGTTGTAGGTGTAGCTTTGATATTCGTCGTACCGATGGTGGCGGTTTTAATCTGAATACCATAAACACTCGATGATATCTCACTACCACTCTTTACCATCACATAAATTTAATTCTTACCGTAGGTAACGTGACTCCCACCGTGTTCTGAGCCTGTACCGACGAACTCGGCGTGGTGATAAATTGTGTAGGAGTTATTGTCGCATTTGTAGTCACGATCACCGTGGCCGAAGTGATTTTCTGTTGTTGTAACTGCTGCTGCTGTTGCTGTTGCTGCTGCTTTTTAATTATTACCGCCATTTCGGCTTCGGTTATATTCCGCGTTGTGGACGTCGGTACCGTGCCAGCAGCTACGGATTTGATCTGAAGAAGAGAAAAACCGCCGAAATGATTTCACCGTTACGTGACATCAACGTCTATTTATATACGAACCAGTTGACGTTGTTGAGGCGATTGCTGAGCGGATTGTTGAGTTTGAATTTGCGTTTGTTGCGGTTGCTGGGCGGTTTGCTGCGGTTGCGCTAGAGTTTGCTGTACGGTTTGCTGCGGCTGCTGCTGTTGCTGTTGCGATGTAACCACCATATTGGCCGGTACAACAACCGAGGTTTTCCCACCTCTCGACTGCAGAATTTTCAATTGCTGTTGTCGAAATTGGAAAGTGCTCTGTTGCCTGTATAGTTGCAATTGCGGAGATGTCAAGGTTTTACTTCCGGCGGTAACAACTGAAAAAATTCGTCGTGAGTTTTACATGAAAAAGCGTAATTTTCAGCACATCGAGTTCACAGACGTGAATTTCAGAGAATCGCTTTTGGAGTATTTTAGTCGTGACGTTACAGACAGCACTGCGCTCGAAAAAAAGGTGAAGTAACGGGACAGACATGCAATAATTTGCATAGACTCTTATGGAGGAGTACGAGTTTTTCCAATTTTCACGACTATTGTTGGGTCTGCGTAAAAATTGAATAAAACTAAATTTCTTAAAGCGAAAAATCTTTCGAGTATTTTTTGATTGGCGAATTTCGAAATTTTAACAATCGATATAATATTGCAATAGAAATTCTTTCAAATCGATAAAGTAGCAAATTTACAAAAAATTTGATGAAACTGCCGAAAACAACGCAATATCCTCAAAATCATAATTTTTATAATACGTTGTAATGGGTTATTTTTGTTTGTCCCGCTGATTACACTCGATTTGGCAAAGCGCCGCAGTCGATCTGCTTCGGTGAAATCCCCCATTCATGGCAATTCTACTCACTTCGTTGACCGGTAGCAGTAGTTGCGGACGAAAATTGCGTAATTGGAATAATACGTTGGATAGAAGGCGACAGAACATTAGCAGCAGCAGTACCGGCAGCGGTGGTTTTAGTAGATGGAATAACGATACCGGAATGCTGAATCGACGAATTACCAGTAACGATCATCTCCTGAAAAGCATCTCAAATTGAACACCACACATTTAGGTTCCCGTAATTAAACACGGTATCGCTTACATTCGCCATAGGCCTCTGAACAAGACTACGAATCGTAACCGGCGACGTAGTAACCGACGAATTTTGCGATATATTAACCACAACAGCGGTCTGCTGCGGTACGATATTCGTCGTAGGAATGGAAATCGACTTATGAACAGCGACCGGAGTTTGCGTTTGTAGCTGCTGCGCTACAGCGGTTTGCTGTACCGTTGCTTGCTGCGTAACAGCGGGCTTCGCTTGCTGCTGCGGCGGCTGTTGCTGCGCCACCGGCACATTCGCGTTACCTTGTCGTTGCGAGAGTTGCTCGGCACTGGCCTGTGTTAAAACTACGTTAGTCGCTGTCCTAAAAATCACCACGCCGGGAAAACCTGCATTACCATCTGAGTCTGTTTCTCCTTAGCCAATCGTTGAGCTCGTTTGGCGGCGATTTCCACAGGTGTCAGAGGACGCTCGTAGTCGATTTCGCATTCGGCCAAGAGTTGCGCGTGTTTCGGATTTTTCGTCGTCGTATTCAACGGTAATCGTTTCAAAGTCGGAGCACGACGATTTGAGACGCCGCGTATCGCGTCGAATCTCGTGTTCATCATTTGCGTAAACGTGCCGTTACTATCTTGCATATATAATTGCGCTGTTTTGTAATTACGCGTGTATTTCATCTACAATATTTCAATGCGATTAGATCCCGAGTAAATAAGGAGTGAAAAAACACGACTCGACGTACATGTGAAACCAGCGGATTAACGCCTTTCATTTTCTTTTGCTTTTTCCATATCGGATCCGACGTCAGTTTACCTTCTTCTCGAGGTAATATCGACGTTTCGAATCTAACCGCAGCAAAAATAACGTTATTTCACCGCTAATAATCGAATTATATTCGAGGTATTACGTTTTTACCTGTTTTTACACTGTTGAGGTGATCTGTATATTCTGGATACCTGATTGACTAGCTCCGAGACTAAATCCCAATTCGGGGTATGCCCGGGATACATAACTGATAAATTCAACGGTAATTCTTGCACGTGTTGAATTGCCTACATCGAACGATGCAATTAATAATCACGATACCTTCGAAAAGACGAAAATTCGCGTAAAACAACATACTTGTAACAAGGCGTAATCCTCGTATATCGACCATTCCGGCACGAATTCCGGATCGGCGTTTATTTTCGGTGGGAAATACGGTTTCAAACCCGGTACATTCGGAACGGTCGATCTCGGTAAACCTCTGTACTTCTGTAATCTCATATCCTGCCTTAATTTCGCGACCACCGGAGATGGACGATCGAATAACGACTTCGGAGGTTCTAACGCCGCCACCGATAACGTCGCGCTTGCACCTTCTCTGTGCCGGCTTCGTACACGAATGTGAGCCGTATCTGTAAAAATCGTCGTATTTGTTACATATTGAACCGAATAATCTCACGAAAACACCGATGAAATTTGCTTCTTACTTTCGTTCACAACATTAGGACTAGGTTGTTCGAGGCGAAGTTTCTTCTTTTCTTTTCTAAAATACACCGGCGGTAGTAAATGCTCCGGTATAGGTGTCGTTTCGTATAAATAATTCATACTGCGATCTATATATTCTTCGTTTTCGTTGATCGTCCATAAAGGTGGTAATGGTATCCAAATCTACAGATGCAATTCAAATTTTCAATACAAATTTTACCAAAAAAAATTACAAATAAAGAGAACTATCTACTTACGGGCATTCTTTCCATCGTATCAAAAGATAACCAAGCCTGTAACAACCAATGCAATTTATTTAGTTAAATTTTAAAACAAATCATGCACAAAGCAGAAATTTACAATCAACGGTTGCATCGAGTTTGAAAAATTCGTGTAATACGATCATTCAAAAATTTAATTTAATTTCAAAAATTTCGTTCGATCAAATTTATAATTCATTTTTTAGCAGAGAATATTTAACACTGATTTTACTCTTTTCGATATCACGAATAAAAAAAAAATAATCCCAAAAAATCATCAAAATATCATTGTCAATGGATCTTCATTAAACGATTATTACAACTTATTAAATTAATATAAACTTTTCTCATAAATATGCTCGTAATTTGCACATCATTGTAATCAAACTCCCGACGGAAATTACAAATTACTTGTACAACGCTTTCGAATAAATTAAAAAAAAAATAACAAATAACAGTTACGACTTTCAAGCGTTTATCAACATAATCAAAAATCTGAGCTTCGTCAATTCACCACTTGCTCGTTGTGCGTTGCTTATTTCTTATTATGCTGTGTATTTCCTCAGTTTTGTCGAATATCGATTAAAATCTTCGACGGATGTAACCAGGCTATGTTTTGGGGTAAAATACGCCTCAGTTTACTTTAATCAATTTCCAGTCATTAACGCCAGAAAAAAACCAACCAAACGCACAAAGAGCAAATAAGTAAATTGAACGCCAAAACAACAGCCCAACTATTACAACAAAACTGGGAAATTCGCAAAAAATAAGAAACAAATTTCGCAAGCAAGGGAAAAAAATCAACGTATATTTATAATTGTAATATCTCGCTGTGTTACATAAAATCTTACAAATTAGCATATGGAAAAATACATCCAAACGAGAGAAAAAAAAAGCGGGGCTCACAGTTAATACGATCTCAAGGTGAAAAGGGTGTAAGAAATGATTTTACTAAAAAAGAACTCGATATTTCGAGTAGAAAATATTTTTAGAATTTGGTTAGCATCTACAAAACATTCGAAAAGTTGTAATACACGAATGAGAAAGTTTGTTAAATGAAGAGAAAAGAAAGAAAAGAGAATATAAAAGCTGCGTAACCGAAGCCAAGCAAAAGAAACTCCAAGACTCTTACACCCTTTCATTACAAATCCAAAATACACAAAAAACACGATTGAAAATTTCACGAAACAATTTCAATTTCGATCTAACAATTCAAATTTAATTTTCCTTCGATCGTAACGAAATAAACGGACGATTTATCCAACGGAAAAAAAATTCTCAGCCAACTTACATAAGAAAAATGAACCACAGGGTGAAAAAAAAATTCAACAGAAAATAAACTTCTGCAACGAGCGTACGTTACAAAATTTCAAAACAAAGGAACGAAAATTTCACGCATTGGTAAATAACAAAAAACGTAACAAAACAATAAACAAAATCACCGAATTGTATTCGAATTCTCGTCGGTTTTATTGGCGCAATCTGCGGTAAAATCGACACCGACTTCGTCGATCACGTCGACGTTCCACCTAACGAGTTCAATTCGCAACTCAGAGACGACTTCGTGACGAGATGCTGCGTCGAACGCGACTCCCTCGTCTACGCGACGCTTATCGCGACCTAATCGACGAGCACGT
The DNA here is from genome assembly GCA_003261595.1 of Maconellicoccus hirsutus. NCBI lineage: Eukaryota > Metazoa > Arthropoda > Insecta > Hemiptera > Pseudococcidae > Maconellicoccus > Maconellicoccus hirsutus. The sequence goes on from QBDW01000219.1 coordinate 62,639, forward strand.
TCACGTCGGCGTGCTTTTTTCACGCCATCGTAGAAATTTTCACACTCGACGACCGTTTCACCACAACCGACAATCGCACTAATTCTACCCTTTTTCTCGTTAATGTTACAATGGCTAATGTTGACCTGATTTTTCGAATCCTCCGACGAGTACATCAGCTGATGCATCACGTCGTCGTCTTCGGCATCGTCGTCGAACCGTTGCGCCTTCTTGTCCGCCATCTCACCGGCCAAACGTTCCATTTCCCATTCTTTCTTTCGTTGTTCGACACGCGTCTCGGTTACCGTCGCGAATCGCTCATCCGCCCAATCCGCGTCCACCGTTTCCATCAATTTCAACGCCCACAATTCAATCGGCGTCAACTATACGACAGAGAAAATAGAAAAATCAACAGTTACGAATTAATCTCTAAATCGAGCCAAAATCTACGAACCTGTTTCAAGAGAGCATTAATGGTTTGTTCGGCTTTACTCAACTCTTCGATAGACGCGGAATTCGCGTCATCCGTCAACGGTACATTTTCATCGAATTCCGCCAACTCGGCGATCATCTCTTCTTTGGCTAGTTTCGCCGCATCCGCGTCCGTTTCGTCTTCGGCCGCCGCCAATGTGTTTTCGTACACGTTCAACGTCGTCTTCGCGACGCATCGTACGCCGTCGGTAACCATTTCGCTTGTTCTTTTCGCCACCTCTGATTCGTTCGCGTCAACGTCGAATAAATCGCGAATAGCGACCTGCCATCGCAACCAAACGTTAATATCGTAATTATTTTTTTAACAATTCGCCGAAACGTCTACTAACCGATTTGAAACACGCAGTGGTTAAATTGCCATCTTCCGTGGACAAATCGCAGAGTAATTTTTTCTGATTCGTCATCCTAAATATATTCTCCTCGACTGTTTTTTCGCTAATCAATCTGAAAGAAGAAAATAAAACATGCCCATTTGTAAGAACTTCATGAAAAACATTTTCAGCAACGATCAGTGTTGCTTGACTTACAGACTAAACATTAGGAAATTACTCATTTAGTGTTGGAATATCCAAGAAGTGCGATAAAATGTCCTTTTTTCCCTTTTTCCAATTTCTTTTTTTTTCATTTCATTTTTTACTGATATTTTCCTTTTTTAGTTGACAGAGTTTTTTTAAACAACGAATTGAACACAATTTTTAGCTACAACGGCTGATCAACTAATTAATTGGCACAAAATAAAGAATACAACGAAAAAAAAACGAATTTCTTTAAGAAAAATGTTTAATTTCTCATGTTTGAAGAATTGTTGAAACATCCCATTTTGTCCTTTTCTCCCACGATGCTATTTTAGATCGCAAAATATCCCACACATCCCAATACCGCGACTCATTTGTCGAATATGAGACAAATATAGGATAAAGTTCACCCACGTTTTTCTCGTCAACGTTGCCTTCCAAGTGAATAACGTTAATTACTTAATTTGAAGGAAATATCACGAGGAATATTTTTAGTTATCAATTTTTTCATAAACCCACTTTCTCCTCGATTAAAATCCACATTATGAAACATCGCTCACCTTCAATCAGACAGGCCGCCATTTTGTATGAACCCTCAACTTAATTTTTCTGAATTTCACTTCAATATATTCTCTATGCGCTAAGATTTCAATCTCTTTTACGGAGCTCGACTAATTCTTTCCATACTTCAACTTACCTATAAACATGGACATCTTTCGTCTGACCAATACGACTACAACGATCTTGCGTTTGCGCCTCTATCGTAGGATTCCAATCGCTATCGTAAAACACAACGGTATCGGCGCCACTTAGATTCACGCCAATACCGCCGCAACGCGTTGAAAGAATAAAACAAAAATATCTTTTATCCGCGTTAAATCGTTCGGTCAACACCTACAGACGCACAGACCCAATTATTCTCGTCATCTACCACACGACGACCAACACGCGAAAAAGCTCAACTAACCTGTCTCTGATCGATCTTCGTGTTACCGTCGAGTCTCAGGTAAATATGCCCGTGAAATGTAAGAAACGTCTCCAGAACATCCAACATACGCGCCATTTGCGTAAATATCAACACCCTGTGTTGTTCGACTTTCAGACGTCTTAGTAGCCCATCCAACGTCTGCAATTTACCGCAGTCGTACTGCAGCAGTCTACTATCCGCGAACGTCGCACTGGTCTTCACAATCCGACGAAGGTATTCGCTACGCGGCGCCAGTTCTTTCTCAAGTACGCATTCCATATACTTCAACGAGTAATTTTTCGAAAAATGTCCACGAGAAATATGCATCGACGGACGTCGCGCATTCACAGCCGGAACGTATACGATAAATCTATCGTACGTGAGAAAACAAAAAGCACACGTTAATGTCAACGAAACAGTCACCACCGTAAATACCGCGTATTCGTTACCTAGAAAAGGTCTCGGTTAATTCTTCGATTCGTTCTTCGATCGATTTAACCGAATTCGACAACGCGTTTGTTAACGTGTAACAAAGACCGTACACGTGTTTCGCGTATTGCGCGTTAATACAATTCGCGTGCCCGGCGCATCTCCAATAACGCGCGTCGTTCATCGCCGGACAGTTATTATCGACGTCGAGAATTTTCAACGTGTTTCGAACATCGCAACCGAACATCACGTATGGACTAGATTTTCGTTCGTTTATTTCGCCTAAAACGCGTAGCTTCTCTTTACGCAGCAATTTACTTTTATCGTTCGAGTCGCACTGAAATCGTAAACGAAACACAAAAATCAACTTATGCGCTAATTTAACAACAAAAAAGTAACTAGACTTGGAAAAAAAAGGCTTACGTTTTCTAGTACTACATCTTCTTTGGCCTTATTGTCGTGATTATTTCGATTCGCTGTACCAATTGTAGAAACGGCGTTGCTTTGCGATACGCTGGACGTTACCGTGGATAGTGCTACCGTCGACGTCACAAATGTTGATATCGGTTTAGGTATCGTTATGCTGGTTTTCTGCGTGTTATTCAAAATTATACTCGAAGACGAAGCCAAATTATTCGCGTTATTTATAATGGTGGCCTGTATTAAGAAATCAAACGCGAAAAATTACATTAAACGGTGAAAATTTAACTTTAAAAAATAAATAAATAAAAACTTCACAAAAAATTTATATTTTCGCAAATTAAAACTTCATGATTCATTTCCTTCGCGAATTTGAAATCATCATTAATTACGATCAGTGGAACATCGAATTTACTTTTTTCAATAATTCATCTCAAAATTTCAGAATGAAAGTGAAACGGTTCTTTTTTGTTTCATTCATTAAAATGAAATGAAAAAATTCTTTTTCGTAGGTTGACCTTCGTTTTTCGTCATAAATTGAAAATACATAATTTATTAGAAGTCAATTTACTTCAAGAAATTGTAGAAAAATTTAACTGGCAGAAAAAGGTATTTCAAAAGAATAAACTAGAATTTTTTCAGGTTTTTTCGTCCAATTTTACCCCATTCAACGTTATATAAAGTTTGAAAATGCATTTCGCTGGGGTAAAATTGGACAAAAAATTGGAAAAATTTTATTTTACTCATTTTGGATAGTTTTACTTTAATTGGTGTGAAAATTCCGGAATTGAGCAAATTAGTCAATCAAACGGTGGAAAAAACCATTAAATATTCAAATTTTTCAACAATTTTTAAAGAAAACTGATTTTTTAAAAAATATTTACAATTTATGACAAAAAAGGCGAAGATTAACCTAATTTGTCACTCAATAAAAACGTTCTCCCAAAAAAATCTTTAAAAATGTGATTTTTATGACATGTTATTCTAATTGAAATAAACTAAAACTGAGAATTTTTTCAAAAATGCAACTCGCAAAGGTCATATTCTTTCAGAAATTTTAAAGTTTTTAATCACTTCTTCTCGAGTCGATTCAAGTGGTAACACTGATATGCACTCAGAATTTCAAATTTCCATAGCTCGGAATAAAAAATCACATCATAAAGATCCTTCGAATGGAAATTTTCCATATACGCACATTTTCCTCAACTTTTCCTCATCTGACAACCCCCCCGTCCGCGCGACAATCCTCACCACACCTAAAACTTGAAATACTCACCTGTTGAGCGGACGGTTTTCTAATTATCGGTCCCAAAATCGTATTTAAATTACCACCTAGATTCTTCAATATGACTTTCTGACCGGACGTTTTCACTATACAAATCAAACGCTATAATTTCACCACCGTAACTTGGGCCTTTATCCGAATCACTTACTCGTGGCGGTAGACGTTAAAGGTTTATTAACCGCATTCGACGTTGCTAAAATCACAGATTTCCCGGTATTCTGAACGATTTGCGAAATACTATTGCTCAATTTGGAAGGCGAATTCCCGGCGGGCGCGATCGATATAACGGACGTCGAAACCATGACCGTAGGCAGCGTTACCGTCGTACCGACAGACGCGACCGTTGCGTACGACGTCGACGGTGTAACAACGGTCGCGTTGCCGTTACTGCCGCACGACGTCGATGCGGCGCTGACGACAGACGCGTTCGTCGTGCCGGTACCGCTTTCGGCGCCTTGAGTATTCTTCAACGTAACTGGTAACATGCTCTTTAATACGGTCGCGTGTATCGGCGTCTTCGAGCTGGTCGTCGTGATGCAGATTTTCTGCGGTACCGTGTTTATTTTCGTCGCTGCGACATGAATAACACCAAACTTCAAATACCGTTCGGATAAGTAATCGTCCAATATGTGGTGAATTTACCTTTCAATTGAAACGTTACATTTCCCTTATTGGCGTTCGTATTGTCCGTCAGTTTCGTTCTCTTCACAGCCATATCTGTAATAAATTATGAAAAATTACCCGAAAATCATCGATGATCTCCTTCCAATCGTACTTACTGTTAACTTCACCCTGCGCGATAATTCCCCGATAAATCGGACCCAATTTAGGCCTAGGTACGCTACACACCGAAGAACCGGCGCCACTGGAAGCTTGAGAAACCGGAGTAGACGCGTTCTTGAAAAACGACGTTATCTTCGAGTTGCTCTTAATACCATTATTCTAATATGGAAAAAAAAATCACATTAGTACATCGCTTCGTGATTCTAATCGTGTCTCCATTTACATACCAACTTAACGGAGCTTAAATCCTTCGGCATTTTCAATCGTAAATTTATCGCTTCTTTCGGACAAGACGGCGGTTCATTCGTTTCGTCCAATTCTTCGATTAATCTCTTCGGTACTCTGAGTTTTCTCATACGATGAACACTCCACGCGCTTAGTTCTTCTTCGACGTCGATAATTCGTAAATTCAACGACGACAAGTTCACGTGCTATCGAACAAAAATGCAAAATAAACATTAAATGACGAAACAAAACGCTCAATTTTTTGCCAAAACGTCAATGAAACGTCTCTCATGACATATTATCGAGTTCTAGCACCAAAACGACAAGTTTTATAGAGAAAAACACTAGACCAATTTCTGCAAATGTATGTTTCTTTTGACAGGTATCACCGAAATTCAAATACAACGAATTCGATGAGTTTTAAAAAGATTCTTTCATATTGCCCAATTGACGCTTTACTTCGACGATGATAAACGACGAAAAAAGTGGATCGGGCAATTTCGCTGACAAAATCCGTACAAATGTCTCTTTTGACAGGTATCACCGACATTCCACACAAGAATTCGATGAGTTTTAAAAAAGATTTCTATATAGCCCAATTGACGCTTTACTTCGTCGATGGTAAACGACGAAAAAAGTGGATTGGGCGATTTTGTTTATAAAATCGATACAAATGTCTCTTTTGACAGGCATCACCGACATTCCATACAAGAGTTCGATGAGTTTTAAAAAGATATTTCGCTATGCCCCAATTGACGCTTTACTTCGTCGATGGTAAACGACGAAAAAAGTGGATTGGGGTAAGTGGCAATGAAACGATACACAGAACGCGTGGCAACGAACAGTTGAAAATGGGATACTATGAACTGCAATACACGAGAAATTGTAGTTTTTAATTTTTACTCGAAAACGGGAGGGTTTTAGCAAATTTTCCGTCTCTTATAATCTAAAGAAAATTAAATTTCTTATTTTTTGATATAAAAACAACTACGTCTTGACCATTTTGAAGGTTATACAGCTCATTTCTTCTCACTGATTTTGCAATTTTGCATTAAAATAACCACGAATTCAAGTCAGAAACTCAAATTTTTAGTAAATCTCGAGTTTGTAGAATTTTTTCTTCTTTTTAACGATTTAACAACGATATTTGTCGATGAATTTTTCATTAAAATATTCACCATTAATTATTTCATGATTATGTTAGTCTGTCGGCATTCATTTTAGTATTATTGATATAGAATGGTTAAAAAGAAGGAAAAATCTGAAAATTCGAGATTTACAAAAAATCAAGAGTTTCTGGTTTAACATTGATGTAATTTGAATGCAAAGTTGCAAAACATTGAAAAAATCTGAAAATCAGTGAGAAGAAAATAAGCTTTACAACCGTAAAAATGGTCCAAATGTAATTGTTTTTACATCAACGAATAGGAAATTTAATTTTTTTCAAATTATAAGAGGTGAAAAATTTTCCCAAGTCCTCTCGTTCTCAAGTAAAAATTTAAAAACTTCAATTTCTCCACATATTACAGTTCAAGTATCCCGTTTTCAAGTGTTTCGTCACAGCACCACCAAATGTCAGCCACTTTGAATTTTATTTCCAATACTTTGCTACTTTCGAAGCAACTAGCCAAATAAACTGTATTTCTTGACAGGATACGCAGCCGAGTATACATCGCCACGCGTTTAAAAGAAATCGACAATTTCTCTACCAAATCATATAACCCGAGACATCCACACGGAATGTATCAGAGACAAGTATAATTTGGAAATACCCAGATACGATCCGACCGATATAAAATTTACCTTGAACGGGTTATAATCTAACGCCGAGTCCGCCAACGAGGCCGTATGATACGACAACGTTTCCATTTGAAAAGGCGACGCGATCTGTGGCACTTCGAATAGATTCGGATGATTGCAAACCTTACGTAGTTGCATTAAAACATCAATCACGGACAGAAGATTACCCGATGATAATGTTTCTTTCGTTCTAAAACGCGAAAGAAGTCCGTGCGTTAATTTCGTCTCACGCAGGTGCACGCAAATAGCGCCATAGCTACTTACTTGGCTTGCGACATGAAATCATCATATAGATATCTCTGCCTATTCGAAAGCTTACACTTGACAACGTGTTCGTACTTTCTAGGTAACTGTTTTTCAATTTCGCTTTTCGATCGTCGCAACATGAACGATTTCAATACCTAAATCGCACAAATTATCAACGAAATTTCTTCGCATTTTGTTTGGTGAAAATAGTAGTACCACCTTTTGTAATTTCTTGATTAAATTTTCATCACGCTCCTTGTTTTCTTCGATTTTACCACTAAGCGGATTTGAAAACCAATCTTCGAATTCGTAACGCGAAGCGAAAAAATTCGGCAGTAAAAAAAACATCAACGACCATAATTCCGTTGGATTATTTGGCAGCGGCGCGCCACTCAATAACAATCGCCTACGTAACACGTCGTTTATTAAAATATTTTCGCCTTATCAGAGTATATTCGATGAATTTGGTTACCTTTCCGAATACAAAGTCAATAATCGTTGCCATCTCTGCGATTTGAAATTTTTGATGTTTTGCGCTTCGTCCAAAATTAAATACTTCCATTTTAAACGCCGAAAGCAATGATGATCTTGTAATACTAATTTATAAGACGTGATACAAACGTGGAATGTATTAGGTTTAGTCCAACCTGCGTAAAAATAAAATTCCTTTATCGCGTTCGGAAAAAAACCTGCTGATAACGCAATTCACGAACGCTTACCCGATCGTTTCACCTTTCTTTCGTTCGAATTACCATAATACGTTAAAATTTTAAATGCCGGACACCATTTCTTAAATTCAGATTCCCAATTAAGCATCACAGACGTAGGAACTATAATTAAATGAGGACCCCAATCCTCTGTAAAAACAAAAAAAGCGCATAAATTAAAATGAAAAAAATCCTTTTATTCGAACTGATTAAAAATAACAACACTCGCCTTTATCGGAGGCTAAATGAGCCAATAATGCGATCGTTTGGATGGTTTTGCCAAGACCTATTTCGTCCGCCAAAATACCGTTTAATTTACGCTCGTACATCATCGCCAGCCAATCCAAACCAACGTGTTGGTACTCGCGTAAAGAATGTTTTAATAAAAAAGGAACTTTTGTAACCACCCTGGTCGAAGACAACGTATTTCCTTTGGGCTGTATACTATCGGCAAGCGCTGCGACGTCGTCCATTTTCTCGTCGGCGTTTCCTTCGCTGAGATTGCCGTTTTCCTGATGATACCAAGTGTGACGTGAATTTTCGCAACAAAATGACGAATAAATTTTCGACCTACGTACCAACGCGTTCTCTCTTAACAAAGAAATCAAGCCATCGTTGCCATCTTCGTCGTCAATTTCCTCGCTATCGCTGAGATCGTCTTCCGTATCGACACTGTTCTCGTTATCGCTAACGGTACTCTCGATGTCGCCATCTTCCAACGAACTATCCAACGAACCTTCTGCAAAAGACATAACATCAAATTTCCATATTACGCCGGCGATATTCTCGAGCCAATTATGAACGTTATTCAATACCAGAAAACGAAGAAGTAGTGAAATTTTCCAAGAAATCCGAACAATTAGCGTTGTATTTCTTCATCAATTCCTCCAAGCTAAGATTGTTATCAGCCTACGCAAAATAACATACCGTGGATTAACCAAGTCGAACTTGTTTATTTTTCATTTCATGCACAACGCTTACCTGCAATTCCGCAATTTCAGACTTGTAATCAATCTTGCCTTGGATTTTCTCTTCTTCGAGAAGCGTCGATTCGTCGTCACTTTCATCGATACCCATTTCGTATTCATCATCGTCGTCGATACGTTTCTGAGACGCGTCGATACAAAAATAAGCCAATTTTCGAAAACCGTAACGCATCGAGCGTTCGAATGAAAAGCCCTTACCTTATCGTTGGTTTTCATATTGGCGTCAACGTTATTCAAATATTCCTCCGGTAACTGATTCAAGAGATCTTCTAAAGGTAACTCGGATTCTCGTTTAAGCATTTCGATTTCTTTGTTAGGATAGATGGCATCGATTCGATGAACTTTTTCTGTTTCGACGGTTTCCTTGTCTTCGCTACAGCTTTGATCGGATTCGACTTTGACTATAAAATTAATATTTACATTCAAATTCATGTTCAAGTTACACCCTTTTTTTTGAGTATTTTCTTCTCACCATCGGAAATTTTATCTTGTGAAAGCAATCTGAAGGTATTTCGATTAAGAAGAGATAACGATTTTTTCGAATTTTCGGTGACCGACGACGAATATTTTTCGGTTTTGTGAACGATGAAGCTAAGATGCTGATCTAAAATCTGTTGTTGCTTTTCTTTCAGTTTTGCTTGTTGTTTGAATTCCACGAACTAAGGAAGATTCCACAATTAAAAAATATTTCCTACGTAAACGCAAGATTTACGCAATTAAAAAATACCTTTTCAACGTTGCTCCAAAATGATTTCACCATCATTGCTAACTGGCCGGCTATTCTTTTTTTATGTAATTCTGCGGTTTTTGCGGTTTTCTGTACAACTGCTTCTCTATCTTGGAAATATTTCAGAACCATACGTGATCTCTATGAGAAATGAAGAGGAAAAATTCCAAATTAAAACCACATCGGATTAAAACAAAACAAATAAAGACACTAACCTTCCTGGCAGCAGCTTTCTTCCATTTACGTTCTTGCGCAAAATCGGCAGCCAACCATTCCAGTTCCTCCAATACATAATCCCAATTTGTTTTCGTTCTTGGTGGTTCTTGCACTTTTGGTAACCTTTTCTCTGACCATAACCCACTTTTTTGTAATTCCGCTACTCTTTGCAAAACGTACGCTTCCTGCGAACAATTACATCGCGTAAAATTACAATTAAATTCGCATTCGATAGACTTCACGAAGTTTGGATTTTTTTTTCAATCTCAGACAAATGCCTCGTACAAATGAATCATTTTATAAGTAATCATGGCCAACTAAATCATCACTGAAAAATTACGAAAAAAACACAAGAAACTCTTTAACCCTAAATTACGTACTTGTTTCGCCTTTTCTGCAACTTGTTGAGAATTTTCTCCCAGATGATTGGATCCTCTGCTAGTCGGTCGGATTAAAACTATAGGGGAATACGCTTTCGAACTATAATCAATTTGCGGAGATGGAGAGGATTCTTTAGATTCTTGTTTAATAACTGGAAAGAAATACGAATTTGTGAAATTAATCAGTGCTTACGAATATAAATAAAAACAAATTTCGCCTACCTTTTTTATAGCCACCAGTCAGTAAATCGTTTTGAAATGATGTTTTCAAGTGATCCGGTTCATTAGATAAGTACGCGGGTTTCGGTTGATGAGGGTTCGGAAATGGTAAAATTGAATCGGGATAAATTTTATCGGTAAAATCGAAAAAATTATTTTCATCTCCGCATTTGTACTTATCCAATAATGAGATGTACAAATATTTTTCTTTTTCGATTATCATATCGGTCAGCAGATGATTGTAGATACACGTTCGTTTAGAATCCAGATGATGACTGGTGGCATCTGTGCTTAATTTACGTTTCCTCGAAGCGCTGGTCTCCCCGTTCAAATCCACACTATGACTACTTTCATTCAAAGACACCCCATTTTCCAGAACTGTCTGAGAATGTAAAGTATATTCCGGAGGAAGAACAGAGTGTCCCATCTGAAAGCAGATGCCGATAAATTACAAATCGAATCTCATTATGAGATAAACAGCGAACATTTCTTACCTGATGAGTGACAGTTGCAGAGCCAGGGGAAGAAGCATGTACTCCACCTGCCATCTGTTGCTAGGTGTAAAAACTGAGAACTCCACCTATCACTTTTTGCCCTTTCCATTCAGGACACTATTAAGTTACAACTGAGGAAAAAAAAATTCCAAGTTATTAGCATATCAATGAATTGCACTATCATCAAATCACAACACGTAATCACCAAAAAGATAGGCATTCAACTCACTTCCGCGTAAATTCAAAGCATATAAATACTCAAAAAATATTTTGTTGAAAATATAAAGTAAAATCAAGTGGCTTATTTCTCAATTAAGTACAGATACACTCAACAAGCCTACGAAATAATCAAAAATTTAAAACCGTGAACATCAAAAGCAGAAAAAAATCGTTCATTTTAAGATCAAGTGATCGAATCCGGGGTTCCGATTCGGCGATTGTTACACAAGAAATTCATCTACCCTGAATGAATTTCTGTCACAAAAATTACGAAGCTACAACCGCATAAAGACATCAAATGCGTTGTTTCAAAATTCAATCAAACATTACAGATCCGATTACTCAAAATAATTCCTCAGTTCAAAGCAACGAGTAAAAAATACTTATTTTCGGTACCGCGAAGGCCCGAACTACAGCTACTGCACATGAGCAGACCACAAAGGGTTGAGAGAATTTTTTTAATACCAAATATTTCAATAAAGTAGATTCAAAAAAGAAAATTCATATAATTTCAGAAAAACCAAATTTGTACAAAGGCCAACATTTAATTAAAAATATTGTAATGAAAAAAAAATAGTAAAAATTTATATACGCTACACCCCACCATTCCATCGGAAAAACATGTGTAACAAGAATTACGAAACACAAACACAATCGCGAAACAACGCTCACAATTTTAATAAAACAATAATAACTTTCGAACTGATGCATAGTCAAAGAAAGTAAACGAAGCACAATCATCTACGCTGTCATATCTAAAATTTTAAATAAAATATAGAGAAATAAGCTCACTTTAAATTGTTGAAATATATATCGTATCGCAAACAACGCGTAACATTAAAAAGTTGACCCGCCATCTTGGTTTTCTTTGTTAATTCGAACAAAGCTTAAAAGCTTACCATTTTCCCGTGGACAACTCTGAAATACGATTTCAAACTTAATATGAACTTAGATAAATTTACATTTTGTTTAACAATAAATTCGCGAAACACATATTAACGCATTAATACAAATATATTCCAATAATTACAAATAAATATACGTCGCAAACAAAAATTCACCGAATTCAAAACAAAATGGCGCCACAGCCAACTACCATTTCCACAACACACGATGTAAATAATGAAAAATGTAAGGCTGAGCTGGAACAGGGAACACCACTACGCGCAGCCAAAGAAATAGAATCGAAAAGCCAACGAGACGCGAGTGAAAACTGGAAAGTTAAAACCACTTCAAGTCACCTTCGCTTCTCCCTGCGCTTCCCGAAAAATTATAAATCACAGATGAAATCATTGAGAAAAAAAAATATGGATGTAATGATGCGTAAAATTTTGTCAATTTCGGTAAATTATCGTAATTACAGTTGGATTATTCACTTTTGTTTACAAGTATTTACCGTATTTCCCAAGTCCTAAGATGAAAAATTGGGAAATAATCATTATTTTTGGCGGCATTCTTATCAAACTAAACGAGTCTTATCACTGTTCTGTCGCTTATTAGTCAATGGACATTTTCGTTTTTCGAGAATACTTCAACGAAAAATTTACGAATACATTATGAATTTGAAACAAAAACCAATAGTAAAGATATTTAATAATCACTGTTGTCAAATTAGCGTACTATGACTGCACGAGAGGAAGTATCACTTTTAAAATGGCGTTATTGGAACATTTTGGATGTTTCCTCGATGTAAATGTCATCAAATGTTTGAAAGAAAAGAACATTAAATCGGTCACCGATTTTCTTCAAGAAAGCCCTGAAAATATTTCTAAAATTACCAAGTTGAATTTCAAGGTACGCATTAATGTTCAAAATCTACATATCACAACAGATGATTCCGTTAAATTTTCCTTCTGAAATTATAGGACGTCTTGGAAATTACTCAGAAATTATTGACGTCGTTTCAAGGAAACTTGCGTAATGGATATAACGTATTAAATGATAAGACTGACAATTATTTTATGCTATCAACGGGAATAGAACAGTAAAAAAACAATACCTTAGCATTACCTTCTCGTTAAACCCTACAAAATTACTAATTTCTTTTTTTTCAGTTTCGATAATTCATGGAACGGCTTTCAATCTGGGACCACTTATGAAATATGCGGTTTATCAGGAAGTGGCAAAACACATCTTTGCTTGTGTCTTGCCGCTAATACGGCAAAAAATGAAAAATGTGTTTACTACATTGATACGAAAGGAGATTTCAGCGCAACAAAGCTTAAACGAATCTTAAGTAAACATCATCCTTCTGAAAAGGCAAATATTTTTAATTTTTACTAACAAAAAATATTAAAAACATATTCTCAATACATTTTTCCAAAATACGTAGAAAATACTTGGACATTGCGAATTGTTCGACTTCAACGTAGTGTATTTGAATGAAACTGTATCTATTTTATACATGAACGTGTTTGAAAATTACACATTCACGTAATTAAGGCTATTTCTAAAATCGTGAGAGCACGTTTAATCACAGTTTACTACGTTTTTTGGGAAACTTATTTCAAAATTTGAATATATTTTTACTTTGATTTTAAGATTTTCGAATATAAAAATTAAGTTTTTTTTTTAATATCTTGAAGTATGAAAAAAATATATCGTCAATTTTAGGAACTTCATCGAAATTTACACGCAGACAATCGATGATCATGTATCGAGAATATGCTCTTAAAAACTTGTACTTCATTTTTAGATATTTACCTTATTCCAGAATTTAGTCACTTGTTTGGAAAGAATTAGAACAACCAGAACTTTTACTTTGTACGAACTTGTATCAACCTTACATTGGTTGAAAAATCAGTTATTATACGACAGCGTGCCATTAATAATAATTGATTGTTTATCAACAGCTCACTTCCTTTCAGTCGGTTCAGATAAACCGATAGGTAAGACTAATTAATTAAGTTCTCTACGAAAAATCATCAGTTTTTGTTCATTTCAGGTTTGGGGTTAATAAATCACGTGGCAAGTTTGATAAAATACATAACGTATGAATTTCATACAGTTGTGGTAATAACTAATTTAGCAACAAGAAATTTCAAAAATGAGACGGTAATTCGAAGAAATACTCAACCATGTCTCGGGAAATATTGGTTTCATGTTGTAAATCGTAGATTACTATTGAAAAAAGAAAGTGATACAATAGAAATTAGTCACGATGGAAATACCACGTTGTCTGAAGGTAATACGCTTTGTAAAGTTGATTTAACTAAGTATTAATATCAAACTGACTTATAATTGAACAATATAATTCATTTATTGAACCTATAAACTGAAAAAAAATACACAATGTACGAGTATGATGGATTCACGTAAACAAAACAAAAAAAGTATAAAAATAAAAAAAAATACAAAAACGAAGAAAGTAAACTCATCTTTTCAATTTCTTCATCGGAGGTTCATGGGAGCTTCCTCTTGAAGTACCGAGTTGATTAAGTCTTTTACATATAGGTTCCTCCTAAATGGTAAGAAAAAATTCAACCGGTTATTAAAATGTTAGAGAACTTGAGATGTATCAATTTCATCTCAAAATACTTATTACTTACATCTTTAAACCAGTCGTCTTTCAATAGCTCTTCGACATAACACCTTTTATCCGGATTTCTCACTAAACATTTACGGATAATTTCAAATGGTCTAGGGGAAACATTTCCCCACGCTTCACCATCAAACGAATAATTAGCGTTTCTTATTTGTCGTTCGAACGGTATATCTCCACGATCTTTTCTAAACGGCAAAATACCACTCAAACTAGAAAAATAAGCGTAATTTTCGAAGAAATTCACTGTTAATTCTAATGATTCCAGTTCATCAATATTCAACCATCCGTTAACATAATTGAAAGTAAATATACGAAATTAAAAGCTCACCAATAATATAAAATAACTCCAAGACTCCAAACATCAGCGCGAAAATCATAAGTTTGAGGACTACTGGATACACTAGCAAACTGGAGTTCTGGAGGAGCGAAACTCGTAGTTCCGCACCTTGTACGAACTAACGTGAACGACGAGTCTAAGATTTTCGATAAACCAAAATCTGTTATTTTAACTCTGGGATGATTTGAATCGGAACTCAACAAAATATTAGCTGGCTGAAGACATGAAAAAATTGTACTCTAGCGATTGAAATGTCACAAAACGAATAAAACACCAAGATCACACCTTCAAATCTCGATGAACAACTTTGTTCGAATGCAAATAATTTGTACCGAGAAGAATTTGACGGTAAATGTGTTTTGCAATATCCTCGGGTAGAAAATTCCGTTTCCTTACGAAGTTAGCCAAATCGCCGCCGTGCATATACTCGAGGAATAAATACATTTCATTTTCTATCAAGCTCATATTGTGAAATTCAACAACATGCTCCTACAATCAACGTGAAAAACAAAAACGGTAAATCGTGCTTCAAATCAATTCATGTCAAATATTTATTTGCTCACGTGCTTCAGTCGTCTCAAAATCTTGACTTCGTTGAATACGTCAATAATTCGCTTTTTCTCGGTTGGCTCAATATTTATTTGTTTCATGGCGTATCGCGCAGTAGTGTCCTGAAATAAAACGAAAATATCACAGAATTTCAAGAAATAATAAAATGAAGTAGAGAAACATTTCGAATACCTTTTTGAATACCAGACGCACTTCACCATACCCGCCTTTACCGAGCACGTTACATATCGCGTAATTCTTAGTGATTTCATCAGGTATTTCCGAAAGTGGTTCTCCTAAATCAGTATATACGAACACTGCCAGGAGATAAAAAATGCAAATAATACATGTATCAAAAATAAGTACATTTCTTTTCAAAATGTATAAACAAAGTGGTATAAAATTACAATTGAAATTACTAACAATGAATACCTTCATATTAAAAAACTTCTCCACAATAAACCACTAAAGCTTACCATTATTGGTAGAGACAGCTACCGCAATATTATCATTCGTGGATAAAACCGAAGTTTGGTTTCTGCCGATACATTTCCCATTTATGAAAGTCCCATTCGAACTCAAATCAGTGATCAGCGTGATGAACACACCACTCGGAAGTTCTGCTCTCGCTACCTTAAACTGAACTTTACTCACGCACTGGTAGATTTTCTCCCCTAATTCTTCCGCAGTAAGTGTGTAGTCGCACTTGTAATCCCTTCCAACGGTAAATTCTGACTGAGTTAAATCTACAAAGAAAAGTGCACATGGTGAAGTTGTTTCTGAGGTGTCTTTCATAATTACGTATACTCACTAATATAAGAAGGAATGTTGATATGTAGAGGGTAAAATCTACCCCAAGGATTTTCGAAATCCACAGGTGGAAAATCTTGGTCAATTTCAACCGAATCAGTAACAGGTTGCGTCGCCGGTAATAGTTGTGTCATGTTTATAATACTTTCACAACAATGTAACGAAATTTTCTAGTCACTAATTAAACGATTCTCAAAAAATGAAATTATAAAGTACCACCATGCCTTTAAGACGCGAAATAAATTGAAGCATTAGAAGCTGAAATCAGTCGTAAAAAGTCAAGTAAATGCATCAATTACAACAATATGATAAATAATTAATAAAATAACTCACTATTACGGTTTAATGTAACTTCAAATCGCCAAAATACCTTCACGAAGCACGCATTAATATAACAATCCACCAAAACTCAAAACTCAAATGATGTCAACTTGTCTTGTTCAGTGTTCACATCCAACGTCAAGAACAAAGTAAAATACCAATGAATATGGCCAAAGGAGAATCGCAAATGTCGAAAATGCGAAGCATACAGGTACACAAGCACATGGTTTTCTCCCTCTCTTTATGTTATTTTATTCTCATTGGCTGATTTGTGAACGTCTCCTCACTCTCAACTAGTCTATTTTTAAATCTTATGCGTCGTATGATACAGCGGAACCCAAAACTATTAACAAGTGCTTCTGCTTTTGAATTTTGATTTTTATTTGATATATGTATTTGTGGAGGGAAAAGAGACGTAAAGCGTGTGTGATTACGAATGTTATATTTTTCGTAATTTGTATCGAGCATTTTCCCTATTCCTTTAAGTTTTTAATTTCAGTTTTTCATGCTTCAAGGACGAAGCAAACAATCAAATGATATCGTTGTCCACAAACAGGGAGAGGGGGCAACTTCACTGAATATATTGGGTTCATTCGTGAAGGAAGACGAGTCCAACCAATACTCCGTGACCGTGTACTTAACTGCCCGGTTGAGGTGAGAGGCTGAGAGCTGAGACTAGAACAGACGATGGAATAAGAAAATTAACTACTGCATCCATTTTCGGTTTTTCCCCAATTTTCTTTCAGAATATGATGAAAACAAATAACATAATTAATATTTGTTTCATTAACTCCTGTGCAATCATATTTTTATGAAGCCTAGATATCTCTAATTATGTGGAATTGCTTTTACTTTAAAAAAATTCATGCGAGTAGTATGATGTGTAATTGAGAAAACCGAAGTAGTAAATACCAAGCGTAAGTACGTAGCTAACTACCTAGTACCTACTACCTAGTACCTATACCTACTACCTACACCGAACAGACGCGAAACTCAAAAGCGAATCTCACGCTTAGGCTCAACATGGGCTTAGTGACACCGGGAGAGAGGAGACTGACATTTGCCACGAAGGCTTGAAGATTTTTGATTTTAATATTTGATAATCCCAGTCCTCAGTGAGGGGAAGACAAAAGACAATTATTTTGTTTCTTCAAAAATCAAATAAAAATTATTAATTTTACCGTTAAATATTTAGCCTCAGCGGAAAACAAGTGTTGGTGTATATGGATACACTGGTATTGTATGATAAAACTTGATAAACTGATATTCCAGATGTAGGTATGTTGTTGTATGTTGAGTGTTCATGTGTTTGTAAATCTTTTGAGTTTTAACATGATTAAAGAATGACTGGATTATGAAATGAATTTTTATTAATTGTAACTTGAAGTAATTAAGTATGGGCCTAGATAAAAGTTATTACAATAGTATTTTAGCCGCGACGTTTTCGCCTTGCGGTGAATACTTCGTTGCGGGAAATGTTTTTGGAGATATTCGTCTATTCAAGTAACTTTTCTATTTGTCATTTATTGCAATAAAAATGCAGTTTGCGGTTTATTTGCATTAATATGTACTAATACATTTATATTTTTTTAGTTTAAAAAAATTGCTGAACGACGTCGAAGGCGATATTTCAGAAAACAACTCGAAAATTTTGAAAAATCGTTTCAATTTCAACACCAATTTTCGAAAACAAATTAGTTGTTTGCTTTCCAGCGAGAAATTCTTCATTGCTGGAACTGATGGCGAAATTCTCGGTTGGCAATGGACTGATGTAATTAGTTTAGAAAATGGAAATTCGAATTTTACCAATTCTTGGAAAATACAACTTCCACAATCTAGGTATATTTTTAGTAAAAAACTATTTCATGGCACGTAATAATCACAATTTAATAACTTTCATGTCCAGTGGAAGTGCAGAAATCAAAAATGAATTAAATTGTATCAAGTACGAGGCCAATGGCGACCACTTGTTGTATGTGGGCTGTAGTAATAATGACATTTATGTGTTCAGTTTGGAAGATGGCAGATTGTTGAGAACTTTTTCTGGACATACAAATTACATTCACGGTATTGATATTAGGTAAGATTTTACAAAAATTAATTTTCGTCGACGTGGTGAAATTTCATAATATTTTTGATAGAGATAACGTATTGATATCCGGAGGAGAAGATGGAACTGTGCGATTGTGGGATTGTCGAACTACTGAAATTGTTAATATAATTAAACCTTATACAAATCCATCTACCGCTCGTCCTGAGCTTGGGAATTGGATCGGTGATGTATCCTTGAATGAAGACTGGATGGTAATATCATTACATTACTTGATGTAGCACTACATCTATGAGAATTTGACATTATGCGGTAAACAATTTTTTAACAGGTGTGTGGCGGAGGCGCTCGTTTAAGTTTATGGAACTTAAGAAATATGGATTGTCCTATGACTGTATTTAACAACACTCAAGACCGAGGAATTTACACATCGCAATTTTATCAAGATCGAATTTTCGCTGGCGGCTCCGCTCCTTACTTTTCTGTGCTCAGTTATAATGACGAACTGTATACTGGAATCGAATTATCAAATAGTCCTGTTTATTCGTGTACCATTACAATTCAAAATGATATTAACAAGGTAAAATATTCGTTTTTTTTTCGTCGTTCCATTTACGTACATATCTATTTTTATTTTCATCTTTTTCCTAAATGTTCTGTTTTCGTGTTTGTTTTTTAGATATTATGTTTAGCCGGAAGTAGTAATAAAATTGACATCAGTACAAATCTTAACTACAGAGAGTACGTCGTGCCTTTTTATTAAACGAAAAATTACAAGCATTAACTTATTATCAATATCAGCAGTTGTAAAATAATAAAATACAAAAAGTTTCAATTTTTTTTTAATTTAATTTTTACATGACGTGTTTGCGCTCGATTATATTATACACACCAATATCCTGCCGTTGCTGCTGGAATGAATCCTTCCATATTGTGTTTGTTTTTTACCCAAAACCAGCCTTTAACGCAGCAATGAATTAAAAATACAATATCCCCTTTTTTTACACTGAGTGTATCTTTAGCATTACTCAAATAATCTGTTTTGATAACGAGTACTACAGTTTTCTGTTCTACGTTGTTTTTTTGTAACAAAGCTTCAATGGTGCATTTATCACATTTTTTTGATTGATCATTATTTCGTGATAGCCGAAGATACAGTAAATCGAAATCTTTTTCATTGCATTGTAATTCTGAATTTTTGAATTTGTTGGTGCCGAGTATTTTCTCTGAATATAATTCATGAAAATTATTTGCATCGGATGACATAGTTTTACTTTCTTTTATAGAAGGAAGTGAAAAAATTCCTAAGGGTATGCAAACTTTATTATCTATATAACCCTCTTGCCCATCCGCTGTTTGCACGTATAACCAACTATCTTCCTTGTAAATTACGTTTAATACAGTGCCTAATGGTAAATATGTTTTATTATTGGATCCGTCCAAAACGGTTGAGTGCATCAGGACCACAGATAAATTATTTTCTGCGAGTGTCTGAAATGTTAGAAAAAGGAAATAAAATGATTGCTTAAAATTTGTTTTTTTTATCAAAATTTCTGTTTACCTCGTTTCCAAATATTTCATTTTTCAAAGCCGCGAAGTCATATCTGGGAAAATTTTTAGGTCGTGTGCATTTATATAAAATATCATTCTCGTCTTCACGTTCGTTGGATTCCATTTTTTTTTTAGATTTACAATATTTTACGTTCATATTATTAAGATGCACGGCATTATATTCGTAATTGGAATTCATTCTATTTGAAAATTAATAAAAAATTTTTATTGGAGAATGAAATTAAATTTAAAAAATATTCCACTTACTTTGCGATCCACGAAGTTGAAGATGTGGTAGCATTTTCAAAATCTTTATATTGCTCTGCTAAAAAAGAAATTTTTGAATGAAAATTAGGGGCACAGGAAGATAGTAGAACTCCCATTTTTGAAAACCTCAAACAAATTATACTTCAAATTTCAGATTCATTTATTCATCGAAAAAAATATATCAACATTTTCAAAAATAAAAAAGTAAACGATTAACAATATTCATAATTTCAAACACCTCGTTCATTAAACGTTTCACAATGAATTAACTAATAGATACTTGTTCGAAGGTAATTTAAGCAGAAGGAAGATCTCCTGAAACCGGTATCGCACATGTTCCGAGAAACGCGTAAAAAAAAAGAAAAGTTCATCTCGATTAAAATGCATTGCATAAAATTTCAAATGAATGCATACTGTTAATGTAATACACGATTTTCCCACTTGAATTTTTTGGTATTTTTCAACGAATAATATTTGTTTATGATGGATAAATTTATTGCTTGTGTAATTAAATTTTGATGATTGGTTTAGAAATGTTAATTTACACTTTGCTTTCAAGAAACAACTTGAAAACCCCATTACTTATAACAAAAAGAAAACCGTATTTTTATTGTAATTCGTTATTCGATATGCATCTGAGATATTCATTTAAGCTGTATGAAGTGAAACGAAAATAAATTTTGAACTATAAAAGCAATTTTACTGATGGACATCGTTGATGATGGCTGGAAAAAATTCGACGAATACTTCTGCAAAAATTTACAGTGGTTAAACATGAATAAGTTTAATTTATCAAAAAATGAACTTATTTGCAAACCGACTGACAATTAGCAAACATACTTAATGTACTTCAATGCAAATGCCATCCACAAATTAATACCTATCAATGAATAAGTATTAAAAAAATATATGCTTTCCCACGATCGATCAACTAGGCGGCTGGGGTCAATCTATTATCTAGGCGGTGTAACGTTTTGGCCTCTTTTGCTTACCCGCCCATATGTCACGATTTCATGGATGTTATTTTTATGCTATTCTTATTGAGAAACATCTTTTTTTTGTTCCCTTTATGTAAAGGTTATCTTAGCTGAACATTATCATTATCAATTATTATTTTTGTGTAACTAATTGTCAACATCACTGAATGCAACTTTTTGTTTTTTACTTTTTTTAAAATATATTTTTCAATTAAAAATACCAAACGATAATGGGGAGAAACTTATTTAACTCCGTATGAATAATACAAGTTGCAGACATGAATCATATTTGAAAATGAAAATCTACCTCGAAAATTTTAAAAACGACGTAAAAAAGAGAAATATGAAATTGGCTCAGGAAAACGAGGGAGAGAATTTTGTATCTTCTCTTTTACATACTATAATACCTATGCGATTTTTTGCAGTTGTATCATTATTACTTCTAGGCTATGGGTTATGTAGGTAATGGGTACCTACATATTTACTACTTGTTATTGAAATTTTTTTGACTCCTTCTCCTTCATCTGCTTATTTATATGCGTGACAACGATAACTACTCGTATAATATAAGTACCTTTGTATGATCTTGTTTTGGAACGAGTTGATTTTTTGATTGCCTTTTGTGAAATTCGTAAAACATTGAAAAAAAAGAATGTCGGAAAATATAGATCGAGTGATAGAAACAAAAAAAAATCAAAATCGAACTAACTATGGTAATCTTTTTGAAATTTGAAGGAAGTACTGCAGCTTTGAAGGAATAAAATTATTGGATATCAAGTATATTTTTGCTGAATCGACAGACATATTTCTGTTACTTCATTTTCTAAGCTCTATCAGGCTACCTATGATCAAGTGATCAAAGGCTTCTCTGACAAGTACCCACATCCACATCAACCACACGACCGTTGATCACAATATCTGACCTCTACTACAGGACGCTGCACCCTTTTCCATCCCGTGATTCGTGATTTATCACTTTCATCTCCTGTCGGTGGAGCTTTCCTTCCACGTTGCATCTTTTGGTTGATTTTGAAATGTTATTTACAATTATATTCACGGTGAGTCGGTGATAATATATGAATTAATTATTCACACCAGCACTCGACTCTCAATCATTTGAAATTCAAATTCAAATTTCGAACGGGCGTTTTTATTTCATAAATGGCAACACTGCTTCTTATCTTCCTTTTCTCGGTTGTTTATTTACGTTGCCAAATGGTGAATAATAATTTTGTTCATCAAATTTTCTATGTTAGGTACTAATTTTTTTCAGGTTGAAATACAATAATAGTTATTTATATGTTTCGTGATATTAGTTGAGTCGTATGTCAATTTTTACTTTTTTGCTGAAACTGAGTTCAACCCTATGAATTTGGAAGTATTCAACAGAGTCAACTGGAAGGTGAAATTTTACAGATAAATACTTTTATGACTAAATCAATCATTACTCACCAAATTGAACAATTCCGTATTTACTCAAGTGGAATACCGCATGCATATTAAACTGTACGCATGTTCATCGTGAAAAGAGTCATGAAACTGTATTCAACTTCAGCTTGTGTTAAAATTCCATTAATTTTTTTCAACCAGTTCAGTCAAACACATCGTAATCTCTTCGTATATTATTCTAGCCTATGATGCGCCTTTACGTCATTACCAACTCTTTCTCATAACTATGTCTGGTAATAATTTATTTTGGTTTCAGGAATCCTATCATTCAAGTGGACGTAGCAAACATAAAAATTCACTTTGCGGAATGTATTCGAAATGGACATCATTGACGAATAAACTGTACAGCAGAAGTTGTTGCGAAAGTCTAGAAGACCAAAGTGTACTATGTAAATTTTCATCCTCAATTGGCAAACAAGTTTCTGTGCCTATTGTGCGGCAACTTGCTTCAAATTTAGGAATTACTCAGTCCGCTGAACCTAGTAAATTAACTAGTGAGAAAGAAGTCTCATGGTGCATGGAAGTAAGTTTTGAAAATGTTCACTATGGTTTGATTTATTATGGGTAGTGTACGAAGTATTGATTTTTTTGAATAGGTAATTTCCTATGGATTAACTTTACCTCTAACTGAACATGATACCGTTCGAGATTGTGTTCATATATATTGTGAATGGTTATCAGCTTTGTATCCGACACCAAAAATTGCTGTTCCACTTCCCATTAGCAGAGATCCGAATTTTTTTGCCAGAAAAATAATCGCTCATTTGCTTAATCTTTTTATGCCCCGAAATGGTGAAGGTAATTGCATAAAAGTATTGTACTTTATTTGTGATTTGAATATTTAAAAGGACTTCGTTTATCAATTCGTAATATTTTTCAAGTCTGGGCCTTTATATATTTGGATGTTGGTAAGATGATAGTATAATTACGGCAGATGTAGATGATTTAAATCTTAGTAAAATACACCGAAGATTAATTTTCTGAAATTTTCTGATGTACAATGTTATTAATGTGTTGTAGGTAGTGACGTCATTAACAAACAAGCTGTGCTTTGTCACCGTGTCCTTCGTACGTTGCAACAAGTCACGCAGGATTCAAAAAATATCGAAAACGATACTTGGCAAACCTTGCTTCTTTTTTTATTGACAATTAACGACGCCTTGCTAGCACCACCAACTATCAAAGGTACTAGCTGAGTGTTAAATTTATCTAATTCACTACTATACAATTTTTTCATTATCTATTTTTTTACTCCAGATGACGTAGGAGATCAATTATGCGAACGCGTTTTGAGCGTATTATTGGAAATTTGGTTATTATCTTGTGTAAAATGCTACCCTTCTCCTCCTTTGTGGAAAACTTTACGTGAAATGGCCATCAACTGGAGACATCGAACCGCTTTGATTGAACAATGGAATCGTATAAATTTAACATTAACTGCTAAGATACTTGAAATCATGTACGGTTCTTCTTTTCCTCAATTGAAAATAGGTAACTAAATTACATTCTCGGTGTAATTTTCATTTATCATTTCACTTATACAAACGTGACGTATTTTAGGTGGCGATGAAGATATACAAGCCACCGTAAATAGCATGTCCGAAGAAACCGTTGCCCAAACATGGTTTCGTGTACTTCATTCAATCGGTAATCCTGTTGATTTATGTCATTCCAACATAATCAGTCAAACTCCACAATTTCTACAATATGCTATAACTGCTGATAATCCATCTGAACATCCTTGTCTATCTGTTTTACCGTTGAATTTCTATAAAGCTATAAAAGGAGTTGCTGTACTAGTAGATGCATTTTTAGGTAAAACAAAGTTGATATTTTTCACAATACACTTTTTATTGCCGATTTCTTAAATTGAACTTCATACTGTAGGAATACCTGTATGTATTCAATGGGAAGACTTTTCTTCGTCATATCAATCGGCATCTAGTATAGGTAGTTTTTCAAATATATCTGGAACCCCTTTTCCTCTTAATATTTCTGGTGGAGTTGGGGAAATCAACTTGCCAACGCCTCCGTCACGACGCAGGCTGGCGAAAAGTTTCAGTGTGACGGCATCAAAAAGTAAATATGTTTGAAAAATAATGCTGTAATATTGTTTTTATTATGAAAACACTGCGATTTCGTTTTAGCGCAAACAAAATCATCACTTGGTGGATTAACGAGTGCACGAATATCCGGTGCTACGTCAACGTCAAATGTTGCTTCTAATTTTTCCTCACAGTCGGTTTCATCATCTTCGGTGTCTAGTTTAAATTGTAAAGAAAATTTGAATTCTTTTTTCAATCGTTTCAAAGTAGTACTAGGGCATTTTTGTTGTAGATGTATCTCATTTCAACGCCAGTAGTAGAAATTCTTTGTCTCCTTTGCGTCCTAAATGTAACAGCATATTGCATTTATTTGGAGAATGGTTATTTGAAGCATCTTTCAATACAGAATTTTCACGTTTTTCTTCCGTTAATGTATCAGGTAACGAGTATATTTTGAAATGTACGTATTGAATATTATTCATAACTTCCTTTATGTTTAGCAACTCCTACCACTGGACCGAGCAGAAGCGGTAATTGGACAACTGTAGCCGATTCTGGAAGCATTAGCAGTGGAAGTATATCTTCGTTTTTATTACGAAAAGGAAGCTCGTCGCAACCCAATTCGTTGAACACAGATTCCAGTGATCCGGATACTGCGACCACCTCACAAGCATCGTCTTTGATGCCGTCATTATTGCATTCTTTTTGTGATAAATTTATTTGCGGCAGAGCGGAAGCTGTTGGTACATTATGTAGGATATTTTGTTCCAAAAAAACCGGAGAAGAAATTTTACCCATTTATTTATCACGATTTTATATGATTATTCAACAAAGTCTAAGAATCAAGGAGGTAAATATTTCATTTGTAGATTTAAAACTCCCAAGTTCAATGCGTAACCAACTTTTAACCTGACAGAAGGGGACATTATAAAATCGTTAAAAATGGATTAATTATTTTATCGTAGTTTGGAGAATGCGACGAAGTAATGGCTAGCGTTATGCTGAATTCTGCTGATATTTTTGGATTAGATCTTGACGGTAGTTTATTATTGGTGCCTTATTTTATTGAAGCTTTGGAAATTGTGCTACCTGACAGAAATTTACGATTCAAGTTAGTATTGTTATTAACGCAAAAGAATGCCATTGTGAAAATATATTATATTATATGAAATTCTAGGACAAACGCTGCAAACACTAACGAACCATCTTCATTGGTGAATCCTTCTGGTACGAGTATCATTACAGGATCTAATAGCAACACCGTTGTGTCATCAATTTCCTCGGGTCCAGCTAATAATTCTTTGACAAATGCTATCGCTACAGCTACCGCAACCGTCGCAGGAACAATTCCCGTTCAAACTACATTTTCGGGAACTGATTGTATAAATCATGAAACATCCATAACCGGAACTCATACCGATATGATTACTCATGATTTACACATCAACGACTCATACGGTAACCTCACTAGTTCTTCGGTTTCCGCGGCGCATGCTAATACTACGACTGCGTCTGGAAATACCACGGTGACTTCGATGAGTGCTGCAATTAACGCTTCCATGGCGAGTAATCCTCCTAGCGGTGTCGTTCCAACTACCATTATTCCTGCCGCAACGAATTCTAATCTTAATTCAGGAAATGCGTCGTCTCTACCGATTTCGCCCATAATCACAAGTACTTCAGTTCCTCTGGTTGAGTTGAGGAAAGCGTGTATCAATTTGTTACTTTCTTTACTTCCACTACCCCTTCATTTTCAGGTATATCTTTAACGAAACGACTGTCATGTATATTCTCTTTCGCGTATTATGACATAATGTAATTACATTTTTGTATAGAATCTTCCCATCAGAGAATTTGGCAATGTAACGTATCGAGTTTATAGCATTAGCAGCAGCGGTATTACATTCGGTTTGATGAAACCAAGGCTGGTAAATTTACTCATCAACGCTTTGCAAGTTGAAAACGACAGCTGCAATGCTCATTTGTTATTAGGTATGAAACTTTTCGGTGTAGTGAATCTCTGGCGCTGAATTTTGAGAAGTAATTTTCATTTCTTTGTTTTTATAGGCGGATTATTATTTATTGTGCAGGATTCTGCTTTACATGAACAAACGAATTCGTTAAATACCTCGCATGATAGTGTTTTTGAATCAAGCACTAACCTATCTGCTTCCGGTAAATTTTTGCGAGTATACTTGGTTTGAACATGACGTGAAATTTATTCGATGCTTGTGAAAATTGCAGATTCCGCTCATTCTTTGTATATTCGCGCTATGTATTTGGTTTGTCACCGTTTGATTTCATCGTGGAAAACTGACTTGAATATTTCTTTAGCTGCGCTAGAATTTTTAACTGGGCTTGCTAGAATACAAATAAAAGATATAGATATTTTAGAATGCAAACGAGCTGTGAAGTGGTTATGCGATTACATCGTGTATCAGTGTTGGCGACCTCCTCAAGCACATTCCAAAGATTTACATTCCAGCATTGTAGCTGCATTTCAATGTGCCGCCCACTGGCTGATTTCGCAACCCTTACTTTTAAAGGATAAAGAATGTTTGGGTATCTTGTTTGAAGTCGTAGAGTTGGGAATATCTGGAACTAAATCGCAGGTTTGACGAAAAAAATGGAACCAGAATCATGTTCCGTTGCAGTTGGTATATTTTAAATTATCCTTTCAGGGCAAACCCTCTGATCCTATTCGCATGAAAGATGAAAAGGAATTAAAACCTGCCTCGATGAGAGTCAGAGATGCTGCTGAAGCTTTACTCACCGTGATTTTGGAACAAGTTCGTTGACTTAATCTTTTTGGGTAGTTCTTAAGATGATGTTTATATGTATTTTTTTAGGCTGATTTTGGAGTTAATTCAATGTCGTGCTTGTTAGACGAAGCGATACTTGTGAAGCAATGTACATTAGCATCGTCTGTTTCATCGGCAAGTGATACCGTGGATATTACTTTTGATCAGGCGGTATCTAAATTTCATTATTTTCTGTTTGAAAATAATGTAATGATTGCCCTGTTGCAAGAACCTCTTGGCAATGATCAAGGTAAATTGATATATATCGTATTAGTTTATGTTCTATAATTTTTTATGTTTATAACATCTATTAACGTTGTAATAAACCGCGTAATTATAGATCCTCAACCTACAATAACATTACTAATAAGAAATACTTTTGGTCGACACGCTTGGACCTTGCAATTGAGGCATTTACCGAGGTATAAATCCACCGCAAAGCAGTATTATAGTTCCATAGGAAGCACAACCGGCAGACCTATATCAATGGCGGAAACTACGTCAATTCCTGAAGTCTATCAAAGATATTTTCCTGAATCTATAAATAAAATTGAAGCCTATAAAGCGTTAGTTTAATTTCGTTATTTGGTTTGCCTTGACGAGTGTTTTATTACCAATTGTTTGTTATAGTGACAAATCAATCCCGCTGTTGGAAAATATAGACAGCGAATTGAACGACGATAAATTGGAATCCTTAATAGAGCAACAGTATCAATTCGAAAGAGAAATGAATTCGTCTTCATCCAAAGAATTATTCGAAGAACGAAATCCTCCTCCTACTTGTCACGAATTCTATACCGCTCGCATGTTCTTATGCCATCTTGGTTTATTAACAAAATATCGTGGAGATAATAAACAAAATGACAACGGATCTCTGATCGCTCTTGATAATCGTCGAGAAGGTTTCACTCAAGCGTTGAAAAATTTAGATTCCATAACGCGACGTACTTGCGATACGTGTCATGTTTTTTACGTGAAAAGTGGTCAAAAACGTCATACAGATATATTAGAAAATGCGGTTAGCTTTTCGTTTATTTTATCGTAACGGAAATTTGGTTTATTTTTGTTACAATCGAACAATTATTGCAGATGTCGCGAGTAAATGTTTCACAACACTTTCTAGAATTTTTATATTCATTAGGATGGCCAGTAAAAATTAATAAACATAATGGATGGACTGGACATGTAGCAACAAGCTATAAAATGTCAAGTAAGATAACGTATTTTTATTGTAATATTTTTATTTTATTATTAAGTGAATATTTAAAATATTTTTAGACGAAAATGAAATCATTCGCGATGTGAAGCGAAATAAAAGTGATACGAAAATGAAAGACGTGGAAGCAGAAAATGGTACCAGTTTGTATGATGGAATTGAACGTATTTTATACTGGGCTGATTCAATATCTGAGGTTGCTTTCGTTATTCCTAGTCTTCGATTACAATCATTTCCGTTTCATAATATTGGTAAATGATGTCACATGAACGTCTGCTTTTATATTCTTTTGTATTGTTAAATTTTACATTTTCATAATTTTTATTTTCAGGAAGTTGGTACGAAAGAAGTGCAAGCATAGGTAACGAAAATACAACCTGTGATAAAAGCACCACTGCTCATAGCAACGCTCCACTGGATAAGAGAGCCGCTTCACTGGACGCTTCTTCTTCCGACTCCAAAACTCAAAACGTGTATAGTGGAACTTTTTCTAAAAAAAGAACCAATCTGGTTACTACGGTAATGTTGGTGTGGTTGGAGAGCTTTGAAGATCATGCACATTTCCCTATCGGTAATATTTTATTTATATAGAAAAAACACTTCATTTTATTTCATTGTGAATAATCGGTATTTTTAATTTTTCAGACGAATTATTGCCTTATACTAGCACAGGAACCGAAGGGAATAATAAAGTTGAAGTTCGAGATTGTTATATGATATTTTTACACGCCCTGCAGAATGGATTATTGAAAGTGAAATTACAAGGTCCCGAAAGCAGGTAAACTCATTCAAAAGTGCCGATGTTATCATCAAGTTGAGATTAGAATTTGATTTACATCAGTTTTTGAATTTAGGATAAATATTGCTACACCATTGGTCGATGGCATGATTATAAGTAGGCGAACCGCGGGACAATTAGTAAGGCAGACAGTCCTGAATATATGTAAACGACGAAGACTTGATTGTGATAGGTAATTCTTTTTTCATCTTTATTTCTGGTCAGTAATTAAATTTAAATTAAATTTTTATTTTTTTTCTATAAACGTACAGTTACCAGTTACCTCATGTACGTAGAAGATTAAAGCTTCAAGAAATCAAGAGCAAATATGAATGTAAAATGGATCCACCTGAATTGTTGACCTATTTATTGTCTCATTGTTAATATTTCATTTTATTTTGTAATTTTTTAACTTATTTTGTTCTTTTGGTCCGTGTTATTTATTTTTCACATTTTAGAGTAAGTTTCAATTAAACGTTTTTTAATACGAATCTGATTTTGAGTTATTTTTTCGCGAAAAGGTATGCGAATTTTAATCCATAATTTCGCATAAAAAAAGAGGAAATAGTGATGATGCCACGTGAGATTTTCATTTTTCTTTTCCAGTAGTCCTGAATTTTTATTTTAGAACCCAGATTCTGAGACTTCATGGAAGTCTCATTTCAAGTGTGAATTTCAGAAAAAATTCTTTCGCATTTTACATATTTTATAAACGCAAAAGGGGGCAATGAAGAATATAAAATAGGTAAATAATTGAAATTCGCTGTTTCATCTGGCAGTTTTATCAATTTTTCTTCAGTTGCATAAGCTCCAATTCTTTCTCACCACTTTTATAATTTACAACGTTTGTTGCTATTGCTACTCCTTTGAGTGAGCTATGAGTGAGCCCATTTTGGTAAAGGCGTGGCGGCGTCGAGTGAGGGGAGTCGGTCGGTCAAGTTCTTTTCTGTTGTTTAGATTCAAATTGATAAGGTAATGGTGATAACAAAACCCCCTCTGTCCGCCTACCCTTCATCATGTTCGCTAAGCGGTTAGCGGGAAGAAAACTCTGACTCGGAATTGAACTGCGAATTGTTGTTGAAATGTTTTGAAGAATTTAATTTTATTAATTTTATGGATGTAGGGGTGTTAAATTAACGAAGTTACGACATGATACAGTAATTGTAATGTGCTGTTTTACTTTTCTTTTTTTGATTTATTCTTATGCATTAACGCGGATTCGGCATACTGAAATTCTAGGAATATCAGCTGGAAACTAAAAATTTTTCAACATGGATAATTCTAGTAATGAAAATATATGCATCGCTGACAATAAAGCTATCCTCGCTACGGGAGGTTATGATCATACAGTAAAATTATGGCAAGCGCACACTAGTGTTTGTTATTGGACCGGACAACATGCAGATTCTGTATGCTTTTATTTTTCATAATAATTTTACAATTCATTGGTACAATCATTAACATTATTTTTTAATTGATGAAAATTACAGCAAGTGAATGCTCTATGCATCACACCCGATAGACAAAAGTTAGCATCTGCTGGTAAGTCGTATAGAAATTTAATTTAAGATGTACAATTTTTTAATATTAACTCCAATTGATAGGATATCAGCATATACGAATGTACGATTTAAACTCTACGAACAGCAACCCCATATTAAACTATGAAGGTATCGCTAAAAATGTTACAAGTGTTGGTTTTCAAGAAGATTGTAAATGGATGTATACAACGGGTGAAGATACCCATGCTCGTGTATGGGACCTAAGGTTTTATTTTTTTATTGCTTTCTAAATAAAAATAACGAAAATATTTCGAATAACTTTGTAATGGTCTGTATTAAATTCTAGATGCAGGACTATTCAGTGCCATCGAGTGTTTCAAGCAAAAGCTGCTATAAATTATGCAGTTCTTCATCCCAATCAGACTGAATTGATATTATGCGACGATCATGGAATTATACACATTTGGAATTTAAAAAATGATCATAACGAACAACTGGTAAATACTATTAGGTAATTTTTGTCCATTTTTATATTAAACTAGTGTTGTCTGTTTCAATTTTTTAGATTCCTGAACCGGAAGCCACCATTCAGTGTGTTGCAATTGATTCAAAGGGAACGTATTTAGCAGCAGTCAATAATATGGGACATTGTCACATATGGAACCTATCACATGATAAAGAATCAGGCCGAATGCTATTAAGGCCTAAACTTAAAGTTCTAGTTCATGGCCGGCAGGTCCTTAGATGTAAATTTAGTCCAGATTCATCGTAAGACATCTTGTTTTATTGAGTGAAACGTCGTAGTTGCTTACGCAGTCTTATTTTTATTTTATTGCAGACTGCTCGTCACAACTTCTGCTGATCAAAGTGCGCGTATTTGGAAAACTGAAGATTTTTCTTTATATCAAGAATTAAAAATACCATCTGGACAGAGATGGGTTTGGGACGCTGCATTTACTAACGATTCAAAATATTTAGTCACTGCCTCCTCAGATGGTTTAGCTCGTTTATGGTGCATTGAGAAAGGTGAAGTTGAGCGCGAGTATTCAGGACATCAAAAAGCTGTGACAGCTTTGGCTTTTACTGATAGTGTCGCATCTATTTGAATTCCTGTTTAATTTAAAAATTTTGATGTATATAGTAAAGTTGAATAAATCTAAGAATTTAATTTTCATAGATTTTTTCAAAATAACGCCGAATAATCACCATAAAATTATCTTTAATTACAAAAATTCTAAATTTGGTAACAAATGTATTATCTTCAATGCAAATTACTTTTCAAAATTTGAAATACACAATGTTGTATTGGTTCCGCCGAATCCAAACGCATTTTTCAACGCAATTCTTCTGTAAACATCTTTCCATTGCCGTTTTTCAGTGATACATTTTAAAATTGGGTTATTTGAACAACAGTTTTCCAAATTTGCTGTTGGGGGTAAAACAGCGTGATAGCATGCTAGGACAGTGCTAAGTGCTTCAATGGTGCCGGCGGCTCCTAATAAATGACCGTGACATCCTTTCATTGATGAAACAATTATTTCGCGGTTTTCTTTGAACACTGAACCGATAGCAGCTAATTCAATATTATCTCCGACGGGAGTTGATGTGGCATGTGCATTCACATAGGTTATATCACTTTTGGAGACTGATTCTGCGTCCTTTATTGCTCGTTCCATTGATAAAATCGCTCCTTTTCCATCTTGATGTGGCGTAGTTAAATTACTGGCATCACCGGATAATCCATACCCTAAAATCTCGGCGTAAATCGTCGCATTTCTAGAAAGAGCATGTTCCATTTCTTCTAAAATCAGTATTGCTGCACCTTCCGCGATGACAAATCCATCTCGTTTCTCGTCGAAAGGTCTGGAAGCCTTATCTGGTTGTTCATTAAAATTTGACGACAAAGCTCTTAAACGACAAAATCCCGCCACTGTTAATGGATTTAAGCATGCGTCTGTTCCTCCACAAACCATGATTGTGGTATTACCATTTTGTATCATTTTAAAACTATCCCCAATTGCATGGGCACCAGTTGCACATGCAGTGGATACACAATGATTCGGACCTTGTAAGCCGTACATCATACTAATTTGACCGGATGCCATGTTTTGTAATATTTTAGGAATGAAATAAGGATTTAAACGGTTATATGACTTTTCCAAAGTAACTCCAGAATGAAGTATATCAGAAAAATCAGGTAAACCGCTACCGACCGAAACTCCTATTTTTTCTTTCAATTTATCATCGGCATTTCTTAAATTTGCGTCATTGATGGCTTCATGGGCTGCTAAAATAGCCATGCAAGTTGATTTCGTCATAGTTCTTAAATTAGTTTCGGTTATTCCAAAATCATTTTGCATTTGCTTTAATTCGCTTTCTGGTACTATGCCAGCCACCTTACTAGTGAATTTACCAAATTCTGGGTGATCCAAATTCAACTTTGAGATACATGAAACTCCGGATAATAAATTTTTCCACAAGTTTGTTACGTTGCAACCCGCCGGTGAGATGACACCTAACCCTGTAACGACAACGCGTTTTTTCATTGTAAGTTGGAATTATAACATTAAAAAGTTTCTCATTTAACTATGAAGTTGCTCCTTGGTCTAATGAACCATCAACACACGCGTGAAATCCGCCAAACCGTCCACATCAATCTAATCCAATCATTAGTCATAACGAAAAGAAAAAACTACTGAAACTGGCTCTTCCAACTTCAAAAATTCATAATCAGGTGATAATCTTTCTCAAAACATTGATAAGAAAAAGAAGACAGGTGAAGGGAGTGGGGATGTTGGGTGAAGTGAAAGTAGTGAAAGTGAGTTGTTTGAATGAATCTACGAATCATTCGTATCGGTTGACTTAAATTTCGAATGGAATTTTAAAGATTTCTCGTACATTTGAATCAATATTCCCTTTCGCTAAAATAAAGAATAAACATTTTGATTTGTCTTTACCCCTTCATGACCCCTTCGTGGACCTTCGCTACCTTGACGTATGAATGATACGAGATTACTTTCAAGATTACGAATGATAAGAACTGCATCCATTCCATTTAGCTTGAAATTAAACTTGAAACTTAGGATATTTTTATGTTAATTTAGAATAAAGAATTTCGCTGATGAACTCGCGATGGCGAAGTAAGTAAAATTTCACTAATGGATTGTGAATAATTATAAAAACTTGATGCTATTTTTTCCTGTCATTTAGGGAGCTGTTAATTGTGTTTTTGTATGATACCGAAGTTAATTTGAGAGAGGAAGAGGATCCTCAAAATGCAGTCGTTTATTTTCATCCTTCATGGGTTAGCGCAAATCAAAGAATGGCGCTTTGTGGGCAATTAATTGGCGTTACTCAATTCCTAATGACAGGATTTTCTTTTCCGCATATCATATCGTTGAATAGCGGGAAATTCACTATGAAGAAAATTGGAAGATATATTTTGGTGGGTGCTTTATAAATGCTGAATTTTAGGTAACAAGTGTGTCTAATGGGATTGAACTTGATGAAAATAATTTTTTCAGTGTGTTGGCACTGATCGTAATATCTCAGATTGGATTTTAGAAAAACGATGCGAAATGTTGCATAATACTTTGATATTTTTTCATGGTAATTTAAGAACGTTTCATGAACAGTATGAACAGGACGTTGGTCTTGAAAAACTCACAAACGCTATGGAAATGTATCTCCCTATTCTGTTGTATGCTGGTAGCATTTTCAGCAATAACCCTACCATTCGTTTACCCAAGGTATGAATCGTAATTATTTTTCAAATTATAAAGTGCAATTTATTGTTATATAATAAATATTGCAGAGTGCTAGTAGCATATTTTTAGAAGCCGCTCAGATTCTTGAATGTTTACAAGATAGAAACGGTGTTTACGGAGGCGCAATTTTCTATCAAAATAAGTACGGTATAATTTTTATTAATCCTTAGTTCTTATTCGTACACCTTTTTTACGAAACGGTTACATAGGGTCGTCATGTCTCAATTGAGCACCGAAGTAACCAAGCAAATCGTAGTTATGGATCCATACAGAATTAAAGTGAGTTTTTCTACGTAATTATTCAAGTAATATTTTCGATTTTCATCACGATTCAAAAAAAATTTTAGATTCCTGTTGAAAATTTCGAAACTTCTTTTCAACTACCGATTGGAGTGCAGCTACTAATCGTTTATATAGAAGAGAACAATTTAGAAATGTTAAAAGAACAAAAAATACCTTCGGCATCGAATGCGAAAAGTTTTTCTCGATATGAGGTGTCGTATTTGGAATATTTATGCTTACGCATTATGGAACCTGACTTCGCCATATTGTGGGGAAATAATTTTCATTCATAAATGTGTCGATGTAATTTTTCTCAGGAGAATAAAAACCATATCAGTACAATGGGAGATTCTTCCATTAGTCTTGCAGACAGTGTGAAAAAAGAGAGACCAATAATTACAACAGTTTTAGAAGAGGAATCAGAACACGACCATCCTCCGAAAATTTCCAATTCTAATCTAACAGAGATGCCCGATGTCGTCAAAGACGCAGTAAAAACTCGAGTAAAGACGGATCATGATTCGAAATTCACTGATATCAAAGTGCAGTCGTTTGTGGTTGATTCATTCAAAAAATTTACTAAATCAACGTCTTGTTCCGTTGAGAATTTAAATGATTTTAAAAATGAAAATTTTAAGTAAGTAGCAAATATGTTGTATACTTATGTACGTTTATGTTTTTTTTAATGAATCATTGTAATTTTTCAAGGTACTGCAGTTTTAAAAATCAGGAAAATGGTTCTGATACAAGTGATAAATCTCCCAATGAAATTTCAAACTCTGTTAAAAAATATGATATTTCATCCTATTATAACACAATATCTGATCCAAATTATCCATGGTTTCGAGTTAACGGATTGCCAGCGTCGAAAGCCCTTCATGATGATCGAATTGCCTTATATTGCCATGACATTAGTCAAGTTCAAAAATTGGAATCTTCAGGTAATTATATTAATTTGGAATAGCTAAAGAGATGGATTAGTTCTGATTTCTAAATTATCACTCAATTTATAGATAATGACTTCATTGAAGAAAAATCGGAAGAAATAATCGAAAGCAATCCCAAAAGACCAACAAGCATACAATTAAATTTTGAAAATTCTGCTAAAAAGAAGAAGAAAACGTCAAATTTAGATTTCATTTTGAAAAAAGAAGTACCCGGTAAAAATTGCATCGTTGTTTGCTTATTATATTTGTTCTCATTTTTACACAGTAAGTGATTAATTAATATTTACAGATCTTAAAGAAGTAGTTTCTGTTCCACCTCCCAAATGCGATATTCCTCTTACGCCTCTTATGTCCAAGCTCAGTATGTTAGATTTGACAGAATCAAAGTGTTCTCTTCCGTCTACTAAATTAACTACTCCATCCACTTCACGAGGTCCTTTGGGTGTGGAAGATTTATCTCATACGTTCAAAAATAACCTCGACGAAAAAATGAAAACTGATCGTAACAAACGACCCGTGCGTAATAAGAAATTACTGCAAGAAGAAAAAAAAACTGCTTTGAAGAAATCGATTTTATTTGTTTATGGATATCAGAATATTTCTTTATATCTTATATTGGATTTAGATGGTGGAAATGAAGCTAACCTGGTTAATTTTTTGGTACGAATTCAATTTATCCGTTGAATTTACTTTTTTCTAGAATTTAAATTAATTGAAACATGTTTTAGTGGAGCACTTGCTTCAATTCTATGCCAGAGTTGGAGAGGCATTTTCAACAATGTTTTGAATTCATTCCGCAAACTCAGACTTTGAATGCTACGAATGATTCCTACAGTTTCATTAACATACATGCTGAATGGGAAACTTTACAAAAGAGTGGTGTGTGGACAACTCCCCAGATGGATTTAATCCACAAGTTACACGAAGATTTTAACGAAGAACCAACCTTCACGGATATTTCTATTCGGTAATTTTCTTTTCTCAACTTGAAAAAAAAATGGTACCAATGTGTCGCCTTTTATTTTTAACAGATTGGATGACAGCGTTATTTACGGAAATCAGTTGGGCGATTCGCAAATATTTTATCAACAGAATGTCGCTCCTGTTGCTGGATTACCAATGCCGTCCGATTTAATGGGAGTAATTCTTTTAAAGGCGAAACGAAGATTAGAAAGAGATCATGGAGTATTGATTTTATAGTAGGGTATACCGGTGTACGTTTGTACTTAAACCTATAACCTATGTGCAATATTTGAAAAGATTGATATCTATTTTAGTGTTAATTTAAAAAAAAATTGTGCCATATTTTTTATGTTTCAATTGTTTTTTTTTTAAACTCCCGTAAAACAAAGTTCAAATTTCATCTGAGGTTTTCAACAAATCTATCATTTCGCGCTCAAGTACGTAAACTTGCTTTAATTTTACTTTTTTGAACTTGCCCATTCCTTTGAAACATTTGTGA
The DNA here is from genome assembly GCA_003261595.1 of Maconellicoccus hirsutus. NCBI lineage: Eukaryota > Metazoa > Arthropoda > Insecta > Hemiptera > Pseudococcidae > Maconellicoccus > Maconellicoccus hirsutus. The sequence continues at coordinate 100,383 of QBDW01000219.1, forward strand.
TGTATTTCTATTCCGTGTATTTTTCAATGTTTCATTATTATTATTATTAATGTGTAGTCAAAAAAGTACCTTATTTGCAGCTTGCTCCCATCCCTCGTGATTTATTAATTTTTATACTTATTACGCATTATTTTAATTTTGTAAGTGAAATGTGTTCATAATTTTCCTTTTATTTTACCTTTCATGTGCCAATTTGAATGTTTACTGTTTTACTTGAGTGTATTTTGTTGAAAATTTTTAATAAATGTATTGAATTTGATAAGTAGTTTCATTTATATAAAACCATTCATTTAAACTGGAATCATTAAACACGTAAATTCATTTATTTTTTAATTGCCTGTTTCTCTAATTCATAAATTAATTTGTATCTTGTCTTCTTACCATAAATTAAAAATTATTAACTTAATAAGCAGCTCTTAAAAAAATAAATAAAAAACAAAGAAAGCTTTATAAAAATATTAATTACAAATAACAGATTATGAGATTAATGGAATTTAAGATTCAAGCTACTGTTAAAAAATATACCAAACTAAAAAAAAATTTACGAGTTCGATTAGAGTTTTACTAAGGTAATTCCAATAACGAGATCACTAACGAGATATTTTTACTCAGAACAACATGAATAATACTCATTATCACTTTTAATCATCAAACAATAACGAAAAGCTGTAAACGTTAAAAATCTTGAAGTGTACTATGCATACACTAGGAAAAAATGGTAACTACTCTAACTAAATCATAATACATTATCTAGAAAATTTACGAGAAGTTAAATTACTATCATTAGAACAAAAAATTAATTTTTTCGATGGTTAATAAAATTTAGTTGAATAACCATTTTGACGAAAATAATAGATGTAAGAATCGTTCAAAATTTTTCAACCCACTAATTGGAAAATTTATTGTTGAAGATGAGTAGAATTCGCATTGCAAACGAAAAACACCAATTGTTCTTCATGGAAGGTTTTAATCATTGACTTTGAGAGGTATTATATTGCTTATTAGATCTCAAACGAGCCAATCCTGATCGTTCCTCTTCTTCATCACTAGTGTACGAAGAGACTCCCGGAACAGCTCCACGGGTAGAAGTTGCTTTCATCAATTCTTGATCAGGTTCAGTTCTACTTTCATATAACAAAATGTTCAAAGTTTCCTCATATATTCTCGCTTCGGGAAATTCAACCTAGGTAACGATTGCGAAAAAATTATAAGGAGACCACGATTGGAATATAACAAAAATACGACATACTTTGGTGTGTTTTTTATCTGTAGCGTAGACTATAGATGTACAGCATACTTCTGCTACTTTTTTCTCATGTCCATAGAAACTCCAACAACAAATTTCATTAGAACCTATGACATCTTTAATGAATAAAACACGCCCGTTAAACCTGAGAGATAATTTATCGAAAAGCTCGATGTTTTTCAGAAGATTATCATCTGAAGTTCTAAAAAAAAGATACAAACATTCAATACACGAATCAGTAAAATCACAATTATGGACATATAATGGTTATTTACCCGGTGTAGGAATATTTGTTATTATGTCGATTGATCAATAACTTCACAACGGGCTGAAAATAAAATGTTAAGTTGGAGGTCATTAAACAAGAATACACCATAAACATGAAAAATGTACCTTAGATGTCGAACTAATTAATAATTGTTCTTCTTTTAAAGAAGTAATTAGAGGAACTCGACAGATTGGCTCTACTTCACGTTGTTTATATTTTAAGGCCTGCTCACATGATTCTACCAAAGGAGTAATGCAATAGTATTTCGCTTCAGCCATCAGATCTGCAAGATCTTTAGACGTTTCTGGAAGAGTTACCATACCATCTCGCAGAAAACTGAGAATAGTTCCGAAGTGTTTTCCACTTCTGTCAATTAGGATCCATCCTAAAAATGAGTTTATAAGCATTTTCATACAAATTAGAAAATACGATTGAGTGAATGACTGAAAGTGGTGTGAAAGTGGTGAAAATATAACGTACCCTCTGAATCAGTGAGGACTTCCATTCGTCCTGAAAACATTGCTCTTAACATGGTGTCGTGTTTCGTTAACGTACCAATGGTTGTATAATGAAGGGAACCACCGACATTTAGTTTAACGTATTGCGAAGGACTTCCATTAATTGTAGTTTTTTGATCCCCGGACATTATTTGTTGGTGATATCAACATGAGATAATTCCTTTGCAACTCGATGAAATATAGTTCAATAACACCATACCGCGAAATAAAAAACGAAAGGGATTATGAAAATTAGCGAAATTAAAACACTTCGTTTCTAGAGCTTACGGATAATAATGAACAATAATAGAATTTAAATAGTTGAAGAGTTTAACGTAATCCACATAACCACAAATTAAAAAAGAAAAAAAAATTAACAAGTAAGAAATTTTAACACATAACTTCGAATTCGAGGTTCCTGTTTCCTTAGAATTTTCAGTTCGAAACACTCAAAAATAATCTAATCAACTTGAAATGAAAATTGTCTGGGAACTTTTACCCTGGAACTTCCAAAAAAGTTGATAGAGATGTGTTGAACGCAGGTTGAACATTGAGGTTGAGAAGTGGATTGAACCTTGTTGATTATTGAAAAATTATTTGTGGTTGTTTTCTCCAAAGTTGAATGTTGATAGTTTTCTCTGTGCAACTACGAAGTGAAAATCGTTTTCTTTTTCAGTTTCTTATCAATTAAAAATAATGTAGCAGAGATTGAGGATTAATATTTTCAGTGTAATGAATGTTGTTCGATTAATCGTGTGATAGAAACAGTTATTTTACTGTGAGAAATGAAGGAAACTGTTTAAACTCTATAATTAAAGTAGTTCGTTGGATGTTGGAGTGTTTTTCAAAGGACTGGTACACCTATCATCTACAGTACACAAAACAAATTGTAATACGTGAGTATCTTTGTATTTTTATGATATTGAAGAATTCGTCGAAAAATACCAACTGAAAAACTGCCTTTGTGTCGTTCATCGTGAGGTTCACTCACTCTGGCATGAAGTTTGGTTTTGTTGAAGAGTAATGAATCAGCTTTGAATCAGGATTCTTCCTAGAACAATTCGAGAAAATGACATAGATGTTATTGATAATTATAAAGCTGTGATATTTATCCAAGTAAATCTTGAAGTACTTCAAATTTGAGAAATTAATCGAATAAATTTGGTAATTTTTACAGTCGTCTTGGTAAATTTTGGCAGTAATCAGGATTAAATTCTCAAGATGGTTAGGACTAGCTGCCGTCGAAATGTCCGAATACTTTTGATTGGTGACAAAGGTGTTGGAAAAACATCCATTATATTATCATTAGTTAGCGAAGAATTTCCAGAAGATGTGCCTTCTAAAGCCGAAGAAATAACTATTCCTGCAGATGTAACTCCTGAACTTGTTCCAACTCATATCGTTGATTTTTCTGGTATGTATTTCTATTGTGCGGATGAAATCGAGGTATTGATTTATTTCAAATACTCGTTTTATTCTTTTAGAATCTGAACAAACCGAAGAAGTATTGACGGAAGAAATTCAACGAGCTCATGTTATTTGTGTTGTTTACTCAGTAATACATCAAGAAACTTTGAGCAGTGTATCTTCATACTGGTTACCTTTGATCAGAAAAACTACTCCGGAACCTCACTGTCCCATTGTTTTAGTTGGCAATAAAGTGGATTTAATTAACGATTCCACTTACGAGGTTGGACTTCAATATTCTCTGAAGTTATGTGAAAAGTAAATAATACACAAGTTTTTTTTTCTCGTAGTACGCGGGTTCCATCATGGATGAGTATCCAGAAATTGAAAGTTTCATAGAGGTATAATTTTCATCTTTTTATTTTTTTCCATAAGGGATGATGTATTAAATAAGGAATTTTTCTAGTGCTCAGCTAAAACATTGGTAAATATCAGCGAGGTGTTTTATTTCGCTCAAAATGCTGTTTTACATCCAACAGCTCCAATCTATATTACCGACAAGCAAGAGGTTTGTAAATAGTTTATAATTGTAAGCCAATCGTTTTTGTGTATTACTTTTTTTTCTGTTAATTCTCATATCACAGTTGACCGAAGGATGCAAAAAAGCGTTAACTCGGATTTTCAAGGTAATACGTTTTATTACCTGAAGCATTAAAATATTTCATATGTACTCATTTTCGTACATGTTATTAGATCTGCGATTTGGATAATGATGGTTTATTAAGCGATAAAGAATTGAATTTATTTCAAAAACGTTGCTTCGACACACCGTTAAGAAAAGAAGCGATGCAAGATATAAAAACTATTATCAGTAAAAATATCAGCGGTGGCGTTTCTTCGAACAATATGATTACTCTTGCTGGTGAGTTGGTAAACCGTTGTAAGAGTTTCAAATTTGAAGAATTCTATAATTTTCATTTGTATTAGGATTCTTATTTTTGCATAACTTATTTATGCAAAGAGGAAGAAGCCAGACTACTTGGGCTGTTTTAAGGAGATTCGGATATCAGGAAAATCTAGATGTTTCAAAAGAATATTTATACCCGAAGTTAGTACCCGTTAAAATTTAATAGTTATTTGTTGAAAATAGACTTTCATATAATTGAATTGAATTTTTGTATCCAGACTCACGGTACCTAATGGATGTACGGTAGAATTATCTCACAAAGGATATCATTACTTGTCGAATTTATTTGATCGGTATGATAAAGATAAAGATGGAGCTCTTTGTCCGAAAGAAGTGGAGGCAATTTTTTCTGTATGTCCTACACCCGCTTTCGATTCTTGTATTTCAAATAAAGTTCCCACCAATTCAAAAGTAAGTTTTTCAATGAATTATATGTATATCTCTAATTCTTATCACTTGATTTGAATTATTTTTATTTTATAGGGATGGATAACTCAAGAAGGATGGTTTTGTTTTTGGTCCTATACAACTTTATTCGACCATGCCACTACACTAGAATATTTAGCATACTTCGGATATCCTATTACTGATTACGAAAACCAATGCACAGCTGTTCAAGGTTATTGTTCTTTTATTTGTAAACACATTTTCACGAGGTCTTGTAACAGAATTTATGGTGTCACGGGCTTGTTGAAGTGCTTTAGTTATTATTATTAAATAACTGTTTTTTTTAATACAGTAACTCGAGATAAAAAATCAGACATTCTTAAAAAGCAGTCTTTACGAAATGTGTACGTTTGTCATGTAATTGGCGAAAAAGGCAGCGGGAAGTCGAGTCTTTGTCAAACACACATAGGTCAAGCCTTAAAGGTATATCCTTGTGTAATCTTCCACTACATTAGAGTGAATCTAACTTCAATGCGTTTTTAGAAAGAAAACGTTGAAACAGTGGCTAACTTACATCACCATGGCACTACCAATATAGTCAATGTTTATTGTCAAGAAAAATATTTAATTCTGAAGAATGTAGATATTAGAAATAGCGCTGAGCCACTGATGCCTAATGATGTAAATTGTGATGTTGCTTGCTTGGTATATGATTCTAGTCACACAAAATCTTTCGAATATGTTGCGAAAGTTTTTTTGGTGAGTAATACAGGTTTTTAGGTTTATCAGCATAATATTGACTAATTAACTTTTATTTCATAGAAATACTTCAGCGGTAGTAATATACCAGTTTTAATTGTCGCAAATAAAATCGATTTGGGTACGGTTCGTCAAGATTACTTCGTACAACCGGAGACGTTCTGTAAAGAAAACAATCTTCCTGCTCCCATCGAATTCTCTAGTATTAAACCAAAGAAAGATTTATTCGTTAAACTAGCTACAATGGCTGCATTTCCGTTAGTATTGATTTAATCATTGATTCGACCTGTGTAAACGCTTGTTATAACGTTTATTTTCTATTTTTTCCATTTCAAATAGGCATAGCTTAGGACTGATCGGTGGCTACGAAATGATCAGCTTATGGAGAACCGGTGTTAGCGTTAGAGCAGGAGTTAGTGTAACAATGTTCGCCTTATTAGCCTTATTTCTCGCCAAGTTTTTGAAGTCAGAAAAAAGTTCGCGATGAAATGTTGATTGTTTGGATTTACGGTGTCATCATGTACATTTTATCAAAAATTAAGACTTTTTTAAAATATCGATCATTTTTGATTTTTATTTGCGTTTATTGTCTACAAATAATATACGTGTACAATTAGATTACATCATGTCTGCGAATGATCAACAGTATATTTTTTCTTGGTATGTAATTTAATCATCGCTTTGATATTTTTCTTCACCTCGTATTTTTTAATTGTTACAAATGAAATACTTGCATGATATCCTGTTTCCTTCAACTCTTTTTTAGGTTGAATGTAAAGTGATGTGATGATAACGTACGGTGGAAAATTTTTTGAATATTAAATAAGTATCTGTAACGAATGTAATGGTAGATTATTATGAAATTGAATTTAGTTATTATTTTGAATAGATTCTGAACAAAGCATCTTTGTGATTAAACTTGATTGTTTTCTCGAAAGTTTGAAATTGCCATTGTTAATTTCTATGTACCTATGGTTGGAGTGTTATAAATTTATATATCCAATGTGTTGAGTTACATCTTATCAAAGAAGAGATTACTTAGTTGAATACCTATTTAAAGTAGTTTTTTTTTGTAAAACTTAAAATTAATGGTTCACCAAATTGAAAATCAAATATTTTAAATTTACGTGTATTTATATTCTTCAGCTCAATTATTTTATCATTTTTTTGGATGTTGTTTGATTACTCAAAGTGATCGTTTTGTGATAATGGAACTTTTTGGAGTGGCAAGTTAACGCGCATAATGACTTTGTAAGAACTTGTATTTTACTAGCACAGAATAACCCTACCAAAAAATTTTTGGTCTATACAATTTGTATTTCTTAACAGTCTATTAATGTAATACTTCATACAATAATAAAAACCACGAGGAAACCTGTATTTTATGCGAGATTTGTTGAAATCGTTTACATTAATAAACTGTTGTCGAATTGTTGTATCTTGTCTTGTATGTAATTAAATGTTTAATATTTCGACAATATCAATTGTTCAATGAAGTATCTGTATTTGTTCCGATGAAAATATTCTCTATTTTTTATTTTTCTCTTCTGGAACAGTGGAACACCCTCAAAATTACTGTCGGTTTTGATAAAATTTAATTTGTTCAGTAATATTTCAAATTATATAAAACGATGTATTTGAACTTGGAAGTTTTCTTCTCAAGAAAAGGGGTTGTCATTTTTGTATGTAAATTATATCAGAGAGTTTAAATTTTGAATCTCTGGGGCACACGATTAGAAGTTCAAGCTTTAAGTTGGAATTTGGAGATATGTAAGAAACTAGAAACTACGAATAATTTCAGAATATTCGGCTTTAAACGGAACGTAACAGTGTTACCTAGTGTGCAAATACAGAAAAAATATGATAATAGGTCGATGGCAATAAAAATTAAAATGTGGCACCACTGCTCTGTTGAAAACTTTCATTTTTACTTGAAACAAACTTATTTGAATATTTTTCTTGTATTTTCCTCTTTGACCTTTTTACAAAGAAACAAATATCTTCTTTGGTCACAAAAAACATACGTGTAAAATTTTAGATTATTTATAAATTTCATGTTTTGTGGTTTGATCAGAAATAATGTTATTGTATGGTGAAATAGTAACTTCCAGTGAATAAGCGATTGAAATATTTTCATAAATTACGAAGTGAATATTGTGAATACATTTTATTTGTTTGTTTTTCGTGTTTCAAATATTGATAAAATCTCGTAGAAGTACGAAAAAAATCAGCGTATAATGGCGACGTTCAGTAATTTTTTTCGTGATTTCAATAGAGCTTTGTAAGTTACTGTCCTTATGCTTATCTATCTTCTTAATCGTTTTTTAAAGATAATGTCATAAATTTGGAGCTTAAATAAACTCCAATAGTTGTTTTTTTTAGTTTCACTGAATTTATCAGTTCATTCGTATAAGCGAGTTTTTTCCATTCGAATACTCTGAAAGTACATATATTCATGTTCATATTTCCGCAGGGAACCTCCGGTTCGTCAGCATTTAACCAACGTTTACGCGTGTTTAGCATTATCCACCGTTGTTGCTGGATTCGGTGCTTACGTCGATCTGGTTACTAAACTATCGTCCACAAGTTTTATAGCAGCGATAGCTGGTGTTGGTTTATTATTAGGTGTGACATCTACTCACGATAATGGAAAAAATAGGTATTTACGTCTCGGGTTGTTGTTGGGATTCAGTTTTTGCTCAGGTTTGTTTTTACATTCTCGTCAGATAATTTTCTATTGATACGAAATAATAAATTTTGTATTGTTTAGGTCTTGGTTTGGGTACATTGATCGATTACGCTATTACTATCAATCCAAGTATAATTGTCACTGCACTGATATCGACGGCTGCGATTTTCATTTGTTTTTCGGTCGCCTCTCTAACCGCTGAACGCGGCAGATGGCTTTATTTGGGAGGAACCTTGATGACTTTCTTGGCAGTTCTGATTGGATTATCGTTCGCTAACATTTTCTTTGGTTCTCAATTACTATTCCAGGTAAAAAATTATGATTCCTTTTTTACGCAATATGTTTTACAGAGAGATGATATTGATTAAGCCATTTCGATTTTCCAGACGTACTTATATTTAGGATTAGCTTTAATGTGCGGTTTTGTCCTGTACGATACTCAATTGATTATCGAAAAACGACGACATGGCGATAAAGATTTCATTTCGCATTCTATCGATTTATTCGTCGACCTGTTGGGAATTTTCCGTCGTATCGTTATTATATTGATTCAAAAGGTGAGTTTTTATCGCAGAAGTAAAAATACTGTACTACAATCACGTTCCACTTAATTTTCCCACTTGAACAACTCCTCAATCTTGAAACATTACCAGACTTGATATTTTATTTCTTTTTTTTCAGGAACAGCAACAACAACAGAGCAAGAAAAAACGAAAAAATTGAATTTACATTCCTATTTTTCAAACGTTCTTTTTTTCTTGTCTCGATACAAATTAGTCACTTTTTGATGTGCAACCTTTTTGGACTATTCTTAATTATTTTTAAGCGATAGTCGTGAGGTTCATAGGCTGATGTTATTACCGTTATTGAATTACTATCGCGTTTTAAAGTTTCTTATATGCTTATACTTTACATTTGTAAGTTTATTTGTAAGTCATTAAATCTTACGTAGGATTTAAAATTAACTATCGTAAATTTTATTATTTTAAGTTTTTAATGTTTTCTTTCTGAATAAGTTTGCGTTATTCTGAACGTTTGCGGAAAATAAAAATTATTGTCAACTTTTTCGTTTAATTTTTGTGAAATTAATTGTTTTATGGTTCATTATGATGGTGTGGTCTGGGAAAAAGGGAGCAAAGAATCTATTTTTTAATTCGTTGGCAAAAAATGAACGAGGAAAATTCACAATGTACATACACTGACTCATAATTTTATTACATCAAAGTTGTCGCTCAAATTAATTTATAAATGTACAAAAATTATATAAACATAACTGCAAATCAATACATATCCATGGAAAATTTTCAATACGGTCTATTACGTTGATTTCCATAATCCCTGTTTTGAAGAAATACAAAAAAATCATTACTAAATGACGAATTCCGAGTAATATAAAATGAATCGATTGTCACTTACTCTCGCATAGGTCCACCTCCACTTCCTCCTCTACTACCTCCGCGGCCACCGCGTCCTCCGCCGCCACCTCTACCGCCAAATCCACCTCTTCCACGGCCTCCGCCACCACCTCTTCTATCTGTAAAAATGATATTGTTCGTCAACGTAGTGTCACTCGGTGGTTATTCTTTTCATGAATTTTTCACATCATTTCTATCGATTAGCTCCAAAATTTCGTAAAATGACGAAAAGTAAAACCCTAGTTAAAAATTAGCCTAAACGAAAAACTTGCGTGCGCATTCGAACGACATTTAGCGAACGAGTAATTCGAAAAATCAATTTTTTTACGCAACCATGATCAACATGTTGACACACGATATTAAAAATAATTACCTGAATCTCCTCCAGCATTTCCTGCGTCAGCGGGTTTCTCTTCATTACATCTGTTACACTGTTGACGCCACGAAAAATTGGTATTACCGCAATCCGGATTCGGGCATCTCCAATCACCGTCGCGACTACCAAATCCTTGATTGGGAAATATCACGGATATGGTTTAATGACAGAAATTCCAATTATATCTAAATAAAATCACCTTTACCGCCGCCTCCGCGTTCTCCACGACCACCGCCGCCACGTCCTCCTTCGCGGTTTCCTCCCTTGAAACCGCCACCGCCACGATATCCGCCGCCTTCGTTTCTACCATAATCCATACCACCGCCGCCGCCGCCGCCTCGTTCGTTCCTATATCCTCCTCCGTCGTTGCGTCCGAAATCGTCATCTCCTCTGCTGTATCCTCCGCCGCCGCGAGAATCGGGCATATCGTAACCCCTGTCGTCGTCACGTGGACCGCCGCGACCTTTGCCACCTCCGCGGCCTCCGCCACCGCCTCCGCGTCCACGACCACCTTGCCAATTATCCCGTCTCGATGCTATTTGGACGCTTATCGTGCAACCGTTGAATTCTTTACCTGTACAAATAACGCTTACGGGTCATAACCATGAAAACAAAACAATACAGAAAATATGAGACAAAAATATTTCATTACCGTCGAACCATTCGATGGCCGAGTTAGCAGTATGGACATCGTCATAGGTAACGGTTGCTTCACCTTTAGGTCTTCCCGTCGCTTTATCCATGTACATCCAGATTTTCGGTTTTCCAGATTTTTTATCGTTCTAGATAAAAATAGTAAATAATTGATTAGAAATTAAACAGTTACTAATGATTACGCCGAAGATATACCTTAATCACGCCGATAGCTCCGAAATGCTGCTTAATCTCTGATTCGGATGTTCGAGGGTTCATGCCTGATATGAATATGGTATCTTCTTGAAGTATTAATTCTCCGGTTCTTGTATCTGAAGCACCTAACATAGTAAATATGAGGAATTCACGGCTACTTCCTTATCATATAAAGTATCTTAAAAGCATGCAGTAAACCACAAGATAGCAAAGCTAACAGAAATCTTGCTTTCCGTAAAAATGACATCAATCTGAAACTATTTCAATTTTAATCGTCAATTTGGTAGATTTAATTCGCGATTATCGAGCGAACAAGTACATTCATTGAACGAGACATCCGCACATAAATACGTCGTCTCAAGTACCTTTCTTAATACTAAAATTATCATTAAAAATGTCGTCGAAATTTACTACGAAGAAAACCGATGGTTACTTTGCTACGTAGAAAACTCGTAGAGAGACGTGTCTTTGGTACACCTTATCTTTTAACCATTTAGGTTAACGAAGTACAACCAATTGGACGATTTTACACTAGAGATAGAATTTGTGTTTTGAGCAGCTGAGTAACGAGTATACACAACCAGGAATAGTACTCTCGATGATTACGAATAATACCAAATCTATTGAATTAATATACGAGACGATAAACCAATCGATAATAATTCATAGAACGCCGACAACACTAGTTTGTAACAACGTGGTAGAGAGCGATGACGGGGGTGTCACATTAAACGATGAAATATCTCAAAATTAACCTACGGGTACCCGGGATAAATATCATTTACCTTTTTTTTTTAAATACCTATCGTAGTGTCACACTCAATAACATATATGAGAAAGGCTTAATTTATGAACCAACTTTACATCATGCTTACACCTCACGTCTTTCAACTACACGACAAAGATCAAGTGATAATTGTAAAACCATTAACATTTAATAAAATGAATAAACAGCTCAGGTTAAGCACCTGGAGCATTTACCTTTATTATAACCACCTCTGCTGGCTCCCGAACTAGAACAGACCAAGAATAACGCAATCAGTAGAGAAACAATTCTGTATTACTTCTGGCATACGTTTGTTTTCGTGTCTGATTATGTGCTTATTTGCAACCTAAGTCTTAATGGTTCGAAGGACTAAATTTCTTGTTAAGGGTAAATAAAAGTATACAATAAATAATACCACTAAAACCAGATTATGCCGATTTTAAACACTTCGTATCTCAAACCTATCATTATAAATTACAACATACATTACTTCGTTGCAATTTATTCGCGAAACCAAAGAAGTTTTCAGCGACTAAACGGTTGCCTTTTTCTAAATTAGTCATTACAAACTAAAGACATTATCCGTCGATCACACTTGTTTACACAAAAAAGAAACATTTCCTTTTAATTATTTTCAAAAGAAGAAAAAAAATATAGACAACCATTTAGGAAAAGTTCGATAGTACCAAATAAATAATGATCTATCTGACAACATTTCAAATACTCGGAAAAATAAAGCCTACGTAAATTTCAAATTAAAAATTAATACGATAAAATAAAACATACGATGCATAGAAAATAATCACCGCTTGACATCGTTAAATGTTGTTAATTATTAATTATAATATTGTTGAATAATTACTCAAGAAATATTTCAACTTTTCTAAAGCACACGTATATGCATATCCACTTAAAATTAAAATACCCTTAAAGTAGTAACTGTGGAATAATTGAAATAAAAAAATACAATCTAAAGAATGGTCATTTTGTATCAACACTACACATGATGTATGATTCACATATTAATATTTCACTATTAGCCTACATCGACATCATTTCATGATTTACTTCAGTAGAAATACTCACAACATGCGTTACTTGATCAAGTGATATTTGATACCCTGAGGATGTATTTGTAATAGTTCAAATGAATGCAACGCGGGTTACACAAATTACCAGGCAAAAACATTTCAAATGTTATTCCTTAATTGATCGATACGTACTGTATTGATGAAATAATACAGACCAATTACCCTTAAAAACTCAATATTTGATAATGGACGCGTAGATACATCATAACTAATAATTACACGCTTTTTTCAAATAGATGCTGAAGGATAAGAACACGTTGCTTTAAAATTTGATTACGATATTAAAAAGCCATTCAAGTAACAATGTAAATAATGACGAAATTAACGTAACTATTGCCTAGAAAACTCATTCCTATATTCACTATGGTATACACAAAATAATTTACACAATTGAGAAAATAAAAATCGGCATAACCACTCAACAGGTTCATATTGTACTCGGTTTCCCGTTGTTTTAGTGAAATACTCATTTAATTATCTAGTACTTGGTACATACATATTGAATCGTGAAATACATTTCCTGTAATTAATACCACAATTTAAAATTTGTTGCATATGTGCAGAATGTGGTTACAAAAATACCCTTAACATATTTAGTACGTAGATCGTTTAATTCACCATCACATATTACCTGTTTTTTTACTTAACGGTAGGAGTATATGGCTTTTTATTTATAATTTTTTACTCATTTTTCAATTAACCTATATGAACACTCGAAAACATGTCACACTATTATTCAGATATGAAACCATTTGCTTGAGTAAAACTAACTTAGAAGACACATATCGCTCAAATGCTAAATACTCGATGGAAAACTATTTTACCTAATATAGACACATTTTCTTCGTGAATAAAAGTGAAGAAAAATAAAAGCACTTACTTGTAATTACCTCCTCCTGATCTGTTACCACCGGGGCCACGGTCATTTCCTGCAACAGAAGATCGTATGAGATGTTATCGAGAAATAAAACCTCATGTAAAATAACTATTACCAGAATCGTAACCAGGCCTAGTATTGTAGCCTCCGGCCGGTCTATTGTATTGATTACCATTATCTTTATTACCAGGATATTGAGGAGATGTAAAATTACCTTGTGGAGGTTGTTGCGAAAACGACGGAGGCGGTTGGTTATATGATTGATATCCTGCACATATCCGCGTAATACATAGTAATCAAAAACGGGAAATAAATAACAATTAGAATCTTTGATGGAATATATTTGTAGTGGTATATTAATCAACGTACCTTGCGGAGGACCACTTGGAGGAGGTTGTGAATAAGGCGTTGATGTGTTATTGTAATTTTGTTGGGCATTCCATTGAGGATAATTTACATAAGGAGTATTGCTTTGAGCAGCAGGTTGGCCACCAAAACCTGGATAGCCAGTACTGTAACCATATTCTAAACCAAAAAATATAATGCGTGAAATTTACTTATCAACACAAAAGCAATTCGCCGGAATTACGGATAAGTACTTACGGTTGTCAGCCATTGAATGATTTTTATCAACTACGTTTTACAAAAAATACTAGTGTATTGCTTAGATTACTTATGAAATATAGTTTAATTTGCTATTAATTATGTTCAACATCCAAAACTACTAAAACACGTAACATTTATTTTAATAAATCCAATAGAATAGTAACGCGTTTACCGTCGTAATGGCGTCTGAAAAATGCAATCTCAATTTTTATCTAATAATCACTTTTGTTAAACGCTTCGCCATCGATCTATCGTGATATCGAAAGTTCTGAATATCGATGTTTCAAGTATCGACAGTTCTAATTAAGAATACAACCATGAATACAACCATGCAACTTCAGCACTTCAGTATGCTCCAATATCGATAATTCGATAGAGGTATATCGATATATCGATATTCTCATTATTCATCAAAATCGCAAATGATTGCACGTCTCTTCCTCGACGCGTCGTGTTCGATAAAATTGAAATTAAATTACGATTTCGTGTTACTTTGTATTCATATTTGTTGTTTTAAATTATTTGAGCATGTGCGCATAAAATCAACTTGTTAAATTGCTAATCGTATTTATAATTATAAGTAAAGAAATCTTCTTAAAAAAAAGAAATGAACATTTTTTTTTATTCGGCTCGGCAGCATACTCGGTCAGTAGTCGTAATCGTTTGAATTTGGTTGACCTCCCCTTGATCCCTGGCCCTCTCCACAAACTTTTCTTATCTTCAAATTTATAAAAAATTTTAAAAATAATTAATAAATAAGAATGATTAATTATTTACGATTAATGATTAAATTAATTAAATGAATTTAATGATGCATTATTTTGATTGAAGCGTTGGTGAATGATTCAAATTTTGTCTTATGTTATTAACGTTTACATTTTTTTTGTTATGACATGGATGCTTAGAGTAAGATTAAAGTAAAATATTAACTTTCATTGAATATTTCTGGAAAATGTTCACCTTGGCGTATGGATTTTATAAATACTGCTCTCAGCGAGAAGAATATTGTGTTCTTATTTTGGGTATCGATAACGCAGGAAAAACGGTATGAAAAAATTTATGCTTAGCTTTGTCGACTTATTAAACGGTGGTATAAATTCGATTTCTAGACTTATTTAGAAGCGGCAAAGGCGAAATGTAATCGTAACTATAAGGCTATGAGTCCCAACAAAATAACTACCACAGTTGGCTTGAATATTGGTAAAATCGATATAGCTGGTATTAGTTTGAATTTTTGGGATCTCGGAGGTCAGGAAGAGTTGCAGTCATTGTGGGATAAGGTATTGTTGTTGTATAATAATGCTTGTAAATTGCTATAACTAATATTTTGAAAAATATACGTATTTTTCAGTATTATGCCGAATCACATGCGATAATCTACATAGTTGATTCAAATGATAGAGATAGAATCCCGGAATCAAAAGAAACATTTGGTGAGATCTTACACGTGTACGTTGACAGTTTAGTAAGGTTACATGAAGTTTATTATTGTAATAAAAATTTTTCAGATAGAATGATTTCCAACGAAAATTTATCTGGAGTACCATTGTTGGTTTTAGCTAACAAACAAGACATTCCTCACTGTATGGGTGTTAGAGAAGTGAAGCCTATATTCGATAAAAACGCTCATCTAATTGGTAGACGCGATTGCATGGTAATGCCTATTTCTGCTTTGAATGGGTAAAAAACAATTGTGTTGTTAAGATTCATGCATTAATTTACTGATGCAATAATTTTCACTTTTTCTGTACTTGGATTTATTTCAGTGAAGGAGTAGATGAAGGAATAAACTGGCTCGTGGATAGCATCAAAAGAAATAAAGATGTTCGTCCTCCGAGAAATGAAGATTAATGATTGATGACTATTTGAAAAATGATTTTTAATTGTAAAAATTTCATTCCTATGAAGAAATGTGAAATTCTTTTTTCTTGACTCGTATTAGTCATGAAATTATTTTATTAATGTTGAAGGTGATCTTGTTATGAAAATGTATAAATTTATTTCAATTCTGTATAACTTGGGTAAAGTTCAACTTTTTACGTTATTTATTTTCGTTGTTTGTATTTTTTATTTTATTCATAAAAATTTTGTAATTTTTCATTTGTTTACATTTTTAGTTTTTAAATTTCAAGTTGTTAAAATGAAAAAGTTGATACCATATAATTATAAGTAACCCTATGCTCAAGCTCAACACATGATTAAAATCAACGTAAAGTTGACTATGAAACTAGAAAAAATCGAAAGTTTTAGGAATAGAAACTTTTTATTTATGATCACAAATCCAAAGAATTGGAATCAAGAAATTTAAGATGAAATCAATATTAATGTCACTTTTTCTTTAAAAAAAGAGCAAAAATTACAGATTTGAAGTACCTACCTGTCACCTATCCTACTCATAACGACCAAAACTGATGTTCATTATCCAGTATATTTATCATCCAACAATAGTTTGTTTACACTGTAAATTTCCAACTGAAATTTTTTCTTCGTGCTTCAAAATTGTTAAGATTAGAACTGACCAATTTATTTTGAAAACATAATTCACCTGAAGATTGATGTAAAATGTTTCCGTAATGAGTGATAATATGGCCATAGAAGAATTCGAATTTGGAAATGACGAAATTGAATTGAATACTAAAACTTTCAATGACTATTGCTTTCAACCATGGATGAACGATGATACTGATGGGGCTACAAACGACATGGGTTTTCATAGAGTGGATTCTGATCAAATTATATACCGAAGTAAAAAGGAACGATGTAAGTTGATAGGGAAATACGTAATGGGTGATGTTTTGGGAGAAGGAAGTTATGGTAAAGTTAAAGAACTCTTGGATATGGAAACGCTCTGTCGCCGAGCTGTTAAAATTCTCAAAAAAAGAAAACTTCGCAGAATCCCGAACGGCGAACAAAATGTGGATCGGTGAGTGAAATTTGTGAAATAATTTCTCAAACGTATTTGTTAAACGTATTAAATTTTTTTTTGAATTTCAGAGAGATCAAATTATTAAAACGTTTGAAACATCGGAATGTCATAGAACTAGTTGAAGTTATGATCAATGAAGAAAAGCAAAAAATGTATTTGGTTATGGAATATTGCGTGGGTGGACTTCAGGACATGTTAGAAAATTCACCCGGTCAAACGTTTCCTCAGTGGCAAGCTCATGGGTATTTGATAGTTGGTGTGAAAGTTAAAACGAATATACAGCAATTTCATGCATGTACTTTATGCTTACAGATATTTTCAACAATTAATTGATGGTTTAGAGTACTTACACAGTAAGGGTATAGTGCACAAAGATATAAAACCTGGCAATCTACTCTTAACACTTGATGGAACATTGAAAATATCTGATTTTGGTGTCGCAGAGGTATTTACTTGATTTTTTGCTTGAAATTCTTTCAATATAAAACTGATCTCAATTCTTTGTCATTTCTGAATTAATTTTTCAGGCGTTGGATACTTTTGCAGCGGATGACACTTGTTTTACTACTCAAGGTTCTCCTGCATTCCAACCTCCTGAAATCGCAAATGGTGCGGAGTCATTTTCTGGTTTTAAAATAGACATTTGGAGTAGTGGAGTCACTTTGTAAGTAGATCCAAATTGTAAAAACTCAATTTTCAAGAGATTATTTGCATATTTTAAACTTTTCAGATATTATTTAATCACCGGAGAATACCCCTTTAAAGGAGATAATGTATATAGGTTGTTTGAAAGCATAGGTCAAGGATTATTGAGTTTACCAGATACTATAAAAGAACCTCTGAGGTCGCTTCTTGATGGAATGCTTCAAAAAGAACCAGAAAATCGGTATACCATTCAACAAATTAGGCATCATCCGTAAGTTGATCGTTTCCTTGAATATGTGCTTATAAATATTTTTTAATAAACGAATTTCCGAAAATATTCATCTTTCAGATGGTTTATTAGTCGACCTGTGAAATTGGAAAACGCAGTTCCAGTGCCTGCTTTACGTGGTGATGATCTTCATACAATGACAGTATTGCCATATTTAATAGCTTATCACTACGGTAGTGATGAAAATCCTCAATTTGTTACCGCTCGTCAACTTAATGGTTCGTTTTTATTTTAATTTATTTTTGAAACCTCTAAACGAATGATTAATTATGCTACTCTTCCAATATTAATTTTCTTGGTAGAAGAAGAAAATTCAATATCCGAAAGCACCGAAAAGAAATTAAGTAGAAGCACGTCATTAAATACGAAACAAAGTTCTTGGCGACGTCATCCGTTACCGTGTTTGAATGTTAAAAAACTCACCAACTGCCGTACATCTTGATTGTACGCTTTAGCAAACATCAGCTTTCTTAGTATTAATCAAAATCATATGTACGAAGCATACTCGTACAGTTACTAGTCTTGTTTCATTGTTTTAAGAATAACCGCTTTTCTTATATTGTTTAGTTTTTCCATTGTTGTGCAGTTGTTTATTACCCGTATGAAAATGTGATTACAATATTTTTAAATTTACTAGAAAAGTGAATTATTTTATTTTTGTTCTTACTCAATTTTTTTCCATTTCGTTATGCTTATTAAAATAACTCACTACCTGAGTAACGTATTCTTGCGTTTATTTTGTGATAAAACGTTACTGATTTTGATATCAAAGTGAATTCTTTCATTTAAAATTGATCAAGTATAATTTTTTTAAATAGTTGATTAAAGTTGTAAAAGTGAACCATTTTGAAAAGAGTTACGTTAGGTACTCTTTCATTAAATCCTTGACTTTTTCGAAGCATTGCATTTTTATACAATTGCATCACACTGATGCTATGATAAAGTGAATAATTCATTTAAAAAAATGTTATCTAGTATGAAATAAAGTAATGTTACCTTTTTTCTTCAACAAATTCGAATGAATACCAGGTCGAAATCTAATAAACGTAAGAAATTTTGAGAATTGAATATGGACGATAATAACTTGTATACATTTTGATGGAATTTTTGAATCAAACATTCATGGATGGACAAAGCACGTGATTAATATCGATTCACTGCCTCAATATTTTAAGAGCAAGTTGTCATGAGTTAACAGAAAAGTTATTATAAATACATAACGTTTATATAGCTGGTAAAAAAGATTGGTATTATTTATTATTATGAAATATAATATAAAAACGTGTTGTATTGATACTTTCAATTTTGTCACCCATTTTTCATCGTAATTATATTTTACAAGTTACAATATATATAACATACACATAAAATAGCGAAGGTAACCATAAGCTCACTCAAAGTAATTAAATTAAAACATATCCGACAAATGAATAAAAAATTGTACAACAGGAATTCATACAACATGAAAACATAATGAGAACTAATGCATAATCAGGTAACTTGATTGTCAGAAAACACGGAAGATCAAAAAACGTAATCAAATCAAGATAACGAAGAATCTCCTTGACTTGAAAATGAGAACGTTATAAATTAATAATACTTCCTCGAGCTAAACGGCTTTTCATTTTCCACAACATCTATAATACACCGAACAGTTGTTAATTTAATATATAATAGTTTTAAGAAGCAACTTTTTCGAAAAAACTTACACAATAATCTAAATCCATTCCTTTGAGACGCCCGGTTTCGATAACTTCTTTAGCGATATTTTCTTGAATTGTTCCTTTTACATCAATGTACTCACATTCACTAGCAGCAAAATGGAAAGATATCGCTTTTCTAAAACCCTTCAAAAATAAAGTAAAATTTTTTCAAAATGGAAAATTTTTTTAAATAAAAAATTTTTTTCTGGACAAAATACAGTTAAATTTACTTGAGTAAGGTTAGGTCCGGATCCGTGAATCAATAATGGATTAAAAAAAACTGTGTCGCCTTTATCCATTTCTAAATAAGAAGCAGGATGCGAATCGAATCCTCGAACTCCATGATACATTTTATTAACGGCGCCCTTGAAAAAATAAACCATGAAATTCATGATTTATTTTACTGATAAAGTTACAACTTTCAATGTCTACCAACATTTTTTCTAATCTCATACTTGACCCATATAACAAAATTTTAATTCCTACAATTCCGCTATTTTTCACCAGACGAGTGGTTGTTCGAATTAAAAATAATAAAATCAATTTAAGAATGAAATACTGATAGAAGTATAGCAATTCTAGCGGAACAGCTGATTCCAAAAACTCAAAATTTATCAACATTGCTTCATTTTACTCCATTGTTCATATCTTTACGATATGATGAAATGAACGTTTGTTGGATTCCTTTTTTTTTATCATAAACATCGAATAAAAGTACATCACCAAACCAAAATTGCGTATTAAAAAAATAGTAATGATAACCTCGATAATGTTGCAATTTGGTAATATTAGTGATATAAGTAGCTCTTGAAGAGTAAACCAGTTACAGAATTAGAAATCGTTCAATAATAATCTTGGAGTACATTTTTAAAAACACAATTTTCATTGATTTAAATTCCACGTCTGAATTCCTTTACAAAACAATTTATAATTGATAAATCTTACATTCCATTCTGGATAATCATGTTGATGCAACACTCCTTTGTGTGTTCCTGGTAATACAAATAGACATCCATTATCCCTTGTGATACGTTGCATTGCAGTCCAAGCAGCCACTATCCTTTTTGCTGGCCGAAAAGGAAAATAATATAAATCCTAGTAAAATTTACATAACCATAGAAACATAGTAATGGTCGGTGGGTTCAACTGATTTAATGAAGAAATCATTACTTGATGAACGGGATGTCTGGAAGATAATGTACCAGCATCTGGCGGCTTGTTGATTAACATAGAATGAACTGCCATTATATTGACTCCGGTAAAACATTCAACAATATCCAACAGCTTCATATAAATGCCAAATAAATTACGCATGTTATGAGGATTTTAGTTACAATTCAAGACATGAAATCAAAATTCAACTTACAGGTGGATAAAACATGTATTGAGAGAAAATTTCATCAAAAGAAATGTTTTGAATTTTATTGTACAGCAATTCTCCCTTTACGTTCATTTTGGCCAAAGATACATCTTTCATAAGAGTCATGTTTCCTCTCAAAACTTTTCCCTCACATATATCAACGAAGCGCTGTCTGATATAATAAAAATATATGTATGAATGCACATTTGAAGGGAAACTTAAAATCTTCAATAAAGCAAGTAGTCGAAATGATCTTACAAACAGCGATCTAAAATTTCATCGGGAATTAACTTTTTTATAACCAGATAGCCATTATCTTCGTAGAACTTTCGTTGGGGTTTTGTCAAAATATTGTTTGGTAATGTGTAATGGAATTCAGGATAATCATACGTGTATACTCCAGCGATGTTGTTCAAATTCTGAAAAAAAAGCAAAATCAAACTTGTATGATAGTAAAATTGTGTGTTATGGTATATGAGTACGGAACCAGTTAATTACGTATCACTATAATTACAATATACACTCCGAGAATTGCTAGAAATAAATGTTAATAAAAAATTATGAATCTAGGAAAACTAGAGGTGATCATTGTAACATGGGAATAACCAAAATTAAAAAGATGAAAATCGTTACCAAGTTAACATTTTTCTTTGATGACATATGCTTTAATACAACAGATAATCTGTCAACAGTTTCCATCTGAAAAACGATACTTGATAATCGAAAACTGAAATCATGTACTTATCATTTAAAGTGTGAAAAAACAAGGATACTCTACTTTTCACTTTAGAACTTCGAAGGAAAAGCTGAAACCAATTTGGTGAACTCTTTTTTACCTTTTAGCAGAAAAAAAGTAAAAATTGGTAAAAATATGATCAAGTAAATAGAATCTACGATCGTCAACTCGAAAATCCACCACTGTACACAACGTTCAATACGAGCGTTTAAAAATAGCAGACATTCAGCGAGCAACGTCAGGGATGCAACATACTTTTTTTTTGTACTTCTTCGTTTTTCTTATCATCG